>CM043323.1:31551595-31819095 GCA_023736055.1 Quercus glauca | reverse complement strand
CCTTAAAAAACTTGGAAAAACATTTTACAAAATGCACAGTGGCTCTTTTCTTCCCCATCCGGTGGCTAGTCGTAAATCTGAGCAAGTGGTTTAGTGACCAAAGCAGCTAGTGACAACATTCAGGTCGTCAAACCACCAAACTGGCAACTCTAGTGGCTAAGTAGTCAATTTTGGAGGTTTATGGTTGAAAACATTTTACAGCGAAACAAATAGAGTATTAGATATGTGTAAATTAATACGGATATATATATTTAGAAAAGAAATATTATGTTAGTCAAAAGTTAAATGTTGCATTTATACAAACTTCAAAAGGAAAAATATCATTTCAAAAAACGTTTAGAGAAGTGTTATTTTTTAAGACCTCAAGAATGGTTTGTATAATTTGCTCATAATAAAATGAGTGGTGCACGAACAACAAATTAGGAATAAAATTCTTTGTTATATATATATATATATATATATATTTACTACTTAGGTAATTGCAATTTATCACGTATTCAGCCCAAAAAAAAAAAAAAAAGTTATCACATGTTTTTTATTTTTTTATTTTTTTATAAAATAATCAAAAATTAAAAAAGAAGAAGAAGATCTTAACATATATCACAACTATTTTCTAGAGTTTCTCAAAAGAGTTAATTTCCAAGTTGACATGTTATTAATCGACTTCGTTATATACAGTTGTCTTCTCTCACTGTTAGTTTCAGATCATGAACTGATCTACACTCAGTGGCGGTGCCACCTTATGGCCAGGGTGGTCCCACTAGGGATGGTAATGGGACGGGGCGGGGCCAAAGGATGGGGTCTTCGTCCCGGCCTCGCCCGCCCCTTGGGGCTCTGCAAAGCCCCGCCCCACTCTGTAAAACTCTACTTTTTGTTAATTTGCCCTACAACTAGTACAATATTTTTAATGAAATTGTGAGAGATTTCGAAAGTTGCCTCTCAAAAAAGAGAGATTTTTGGAGTGCTTTTTAGGACACCTTTCTTTTTGAGTAAGTGGTATGGAGTTGCCACTTATTTTTTATACAAAAAATAAGAAAAACTAAATACATGACTTAATCATTCTCTTGATTGAATAAAAAATTATATATTTGGAAAATTGAAAAATTACGTGGTTTTAGGTCCTAGTTACAAACTACCAAATAATTACATGGCTTTTTGTCCTAGTTACATTCTACCCAAAATAAAAGTAAAGACAAGACTTAGATTTACTTAACCAAAGACCAAAATCCGGAGGCTAAGTTACAGAATGGGAAGGTGTTAGGCACCCATTCTGCCCAGACAAAGTCTGGTCTTCTAGACTCTTGTGACCAATGTACCATTTTATGCATGTCATGAATGATATGTTGAACATGTTAAATAAAGTAAAGACAAGACAAGACTTAGATCTACTTAACCAAAGACCTAAATCCGAATGCTAGGTTACGGAATGGGAAGGTGTTAGGCACCAATTCTGCCCAGACAAAGTCTAGTCTTCTAGACTCTTGTGACCAATATACCTTTTTATGCATGTCATGAATGATATATTGAACATGTTAAATAAAGATTAAATCACATAAATTTATTTAAGAATGAAGTCTCTTCTTTTGTTTAAAAAATTCAAATCTGTTTTGATTGGTAAAAAAAATTGATTTTGATTTGTCAAAATACCAGATCAGCTTTGTAGAATGTAGAAAAGGGTGGTTTTTGGAGATAGAAAATTCAAATTTGCGTTTATCACATGAAATAAAGTCTTTTGAATTGAAAAATATCAGATTTGTTTTTTTAAGTACTAAAAAATGGTTTTTGATAACAGAAAAATCAAATTTGTTTTTTATATGTTTTAAAAGAATGAAAAAAGATTTTTAAAGAAGAAAGTTTCACTCATAATTTAACTTTATGAAACATGAATTAAATAAAACAAACACAAACACAATCATGTTTAATCTTTTTCTTTATTTCAAAAATCTGCATATGTTAAAGAAAAAATCAGATTTGTATCTAATAAAGATACAAATCAGTTTTTGATTTGAGAAAAATTCAGATCCGCATCTAATAAAGATGCAGATTTATTTTTATTTTAAGAAAACTTCAGATCTACATCCAAGAAAGATGCATATCTTTTTTTTTTTTGTTTAAGAAAAATTCAATTCTACATCCTTTTTTTTTTTTTTGAGAATCCGCCCTCGAAAGAGAAGGGGCTTACGTATTATTGATAATTTATGCAAGATGATTAGCATAAGAAATTACAGGAACTTCCTCCATCTAAGTACAAAAAGGAGAAAAATTACAAGCTGCTCGTGCCAGACTATGAGCTACTTTGTTTCCTTGTTTGCATGTATGTTGGAAAACCAGGCTCCTGAAGTGGGCAAATAGAGCCTTTATGTCGGAAACGATGTCTCTAAAGGGTGCGGCAAAATAATCTTCACTCTTCATAGCTCGAATTGCAATTTCAGAATCACCTTCTAGGATGACATGATAAAAATCAAGCTTTTTGGCAAAGATAAGAGCCCTCTGCGCTGTTAACACTTCCACCATCTCTACCAAAGTGGGTAGAGGAATAACTTGTGTCAAAGCAGCCATAACTAGACCACGGTCATTACAAATGATGGTTCCTAATCCTGCTTCATCACTCCCCTGGAAAACAACTCCGTCAAAATTGGCTTTGACCCACTTTGCAAAGGGAGGCATCCATTTGGTGGGACTTCAGGCTGGAGGAGGTTTTGGAGGTGTAGTGTTAGCTTGCTGAAATTCTTGTAGGGCATCTCTAGCCATTGAGTTGATGTTTTAGGTTAGCCACTGTTAAGGGGAAAATTTTTGATGTTCCCAAATAGAATATGGGGTAGCAAAGCCGAAACTTGACGATGGGCTCTAGAAATAAAGCCCAACGGTTTTTAGTGTCGTGTAAGCCCGCCCAAGCAAGAGATGGAGACTGCACCCTAACAAGAAGACAACAATAAAGCACACTAAACACGTTACTGTTGTTAGTTTATTATATTATTAGTCATTTTACAGCATTATAGTTCAAATCAGTCCTTTAGTGGTACGGTATTATCTCCAGTGGTAGGGTAATTTCAGGTTAATAAGTGTGTTTATATGGTAAAAATCATATGTTTTCCTTACTATTATTAAGTCAACATAAGTGAAAACTTCCATAGTTTCCAAAACATTATGACCTTCATCATAATAATACTAAACAAGGATTAAAGGCTTTATAGTTGCAAATACAAGAGGAAAAATAGGATGGAATGAAGGGAGTGAAAGATCCTAGTTCAGTGCAGCAAGTATTAAACTAAGATTTTGATGAGTATGTGTGCACAAGGCATGAATGAGGTAATGTGGACTGTTCTGAGTGAGTGGGATGGGATTAACACTGAGGTTAAGGCTTTAGTGAGTAGTGGACTAAAGGGGGATGAGTGGTGAGCTTAAGGAGAGCTAAACCACTAGTAAAAATGGCAAATAGATCAGGAATTTCAGAAGAAGTTGCTCCCCCCTCTTGTGGGCTGAGATGCTTTTGCTTTTATAATGGAGTTTTAGAGAAGCATTAATTGACAAGAATACAAAAAAACGTAGGCCTGATTCAGGGGAGCCAGATAGCTACATTAATAACTTGGATTTAGCCTAAAAATGAGAGATTTGCTTTTGGGGCTGCCTTGCTTCTTTGGGTAATGATGAGATTTTAGAGTGCTTTGCATTGAATGCCATGTTTTCTGGGGCTGAACTTAATCAATGTGATTGAGGCGTGTATCAAGAGCGAATCCTAATGCTGCAACTGAGATTTGGACTCCCAAGAAGTAAGATTCAACACCCCAAGCCAGGTGTCAAGCTCTAAGTTCACTTCAGGGGGTTCCACTAGAGATCCCTTTTTTGCCCTCCAAACCACATGTTCCCAATTTTTCCCTTTTAGGATTCATGGGCTTAGGACATGAATCTCGTCTTGAACGTTTTTAACATTTACAGCATCAATTTGTTGAAGTTCGGATGACTTTGTTTCAGCTTCCCTTTCGCTAGAGGTGTAGTCTTGAGGAAGATGATGGAATCCCATCATCCTTTTGACTTTAGCTGATACGACAGCCCTTAGGCACTGTTCACATCAGGCAGAGGGTGGCAGAAAACTGATGGGATAGCCTTTAGTTTATCCTCAAAGGCTTGTTTCTCTTATAGGGGTCTCTAGTTGTTTCTTTGGTTATGGATAAACAAGGGCGGGTTGCCCACTTTCAAGCCTCTTGCTAGGACCTTTTTGGGCTGGAACTTTGCTCCATTTCAGCACTTTTAATTGGGCCACATGGCCCTTTCTTTGCTTAGGCTTGCTCCCTTCTCCATGAGATTCTTGGGCCTACAAAATGGGTATTAAAGACATGCTTTGCCATGGGTTTTTTACTCCTCATAGGCTTTAGTTGTTAGTAGAAATAAAATGAATTTATGAGCTTTAATAAATATTTATGATAGATTTTGGGTATTAATTCCCATAGGTTTTAAATAACTTCTCATAATTTTTACTATGGATTACTTTGTAAATCATATTTTCCTTGGGGCTTTTTATAAATAATGGCCTCCAATATTCTTCTTGAGAATAACATTTATCATGGGTTTTAAATAAATATGGTAACAACCACTATAATGGAATAATGTGATGTTTTCATGAGTTTCTCTATAGATAATCATAATGGACATGTAGGATGAATAATTACCATGAGTTTTGGTGATAAATATTATGAATGTTGTGATGTAAGATGGATATTGAACATGAGTTAATAATATGAAATAAAAAAATGACATGGGTCTAATAATCATATCTTTCCATGAGCTTTTATAAGATGATCGCCATGGGTTTTGAGAGTAGATAATTCATAAATTCCGTGAGCTTGTAATATTATAGTAGTAGGTTTAAGAATCTAAAGTATTGTTCATTATTGGACTTTTAGGTGAAATGATTATGATATAGTATTTTGCCAAGTATTGATAACCTTGGGCTTTCGATAAATAGTGCCAAGTAGTTAGCTTGTGCTTTTAATAGTGCCAACGTAAGTTGGGCTTTTGATATTGCCAATGAGAATTGGGCTTTGGATAAATAAATCGCCATGGTTTCAAACCATAGACTTTGATTATGGATTTGAATTCCATTGATAAAATTGTTTTACCATGGATTTGAGTCATGGACTTTTCAAATATTGCCAAGCATAAGTATTCTTAGGCTTTAAATAGAATAAGATGTGTGTATTGGGTTCATAGGGCCGGTTTTGGGCTTAGCTAAATAATAATAATAATAAAATTGATTAAAATAGGAGTTTTTTGGGCTTTTTGTGATAGTTTATATCATGATCCAATTTAGATAATGAGATATGAAATATTTGTGATTAACATAATAATAGAGCGAAAAAAAATGTTTGGGAAAACCCAATAACTTATATTGGTATAAATAGGTGGTACTTGAATAAAGTTAGGTGTTAAAAAAAAGTACCTTAACAGCCACTTCCTCTCCCATTCTTAATTTATTCCTCCTGAACCAAATTTGATATGCTAACATTGCAAACATGTCAGTAGGATGAGACTTCTCCATACTTATGCGAAACACTTCTAGGAATGTCGAGCACTCACTAGCTTCACTCATCAGCGAACCAAAATGCACAGCCCATACCTCTTTTAGCTTTGGACAAGACCAGAGTGCATGTAAAGTGGACTCATGTTCTGCTTCGCAAACCTGGCAAGTGGGATCAATGAGAACTTTCCTCTTTACAAGGTTAACCCGAGTTGAAAGAGCATCCAAATTTGCGCGCCACATCACTGTTTTAGTTTTGTTGGGAGTCCCCATTTTCCAAAGACCCTTCCATGTGCTTTTAGACTGAGACACATTTGATGATCCAACATTTGAACTCATCTCTTCATTCACACACGCCATCGCTGTTGGAGGATTTCGAGGTTGGTTCTGAGCTCTGGCATGATTCTGACTAGATTTTTTAGATTTCTTATGGGCGTAAAAGCCCGGAACAGAGAGGAATCTCTTCCTTGGGGCGTTTCGTTAGGAATCGAGCCACCATGGAGAACTCTGTAGTGGTTTGGTCGGACTTCAAGGCCAGGCCAGGACCTTCCTTCTCTGATAGTGATAGGGATTTCCAATGGCTTGACAAGTCATCCATTTTGGATTTGAAAGAAGAAAGGAATTGAGAGGAAAAGAAAAGTGTTTCCCTGTAACCCCAGAAAAACAATCCAGGTAGCCTGAGAATAACAATGTTATCCACAGGGACGAATACTCCTCGGAAGAGGAACGACAATGCTACGAGACTAGATGAGGTTTTCAGAGAAAACCCTCATTAGAAACTAGCAACCCCCCATCTATAATTTTCTTCAGTTCTACAACTAATAAAGATGCAGATCTGTTTTTGTTTTAAGAAAAATTCAGATCTACATCTAAGAAATATTGAGAAAAATTCAGATCTACATCTAAGAAAGATGCAGATTTATTTTTGTTTTAAGAAAAAGAATTATTCACATGCAGATTATTGGAATTAAGAAAAAGATCATAACAATTGTATAAAAACCAAGATCATGCTTTAACAAAACAATAAATGATAATTCATGGATAAAGAAAAACATTCATCATCATAAACAAGAAGCATAAAAAGAAAAGGTGATTGAAAAGAAACTCTTGCATGAGCATTCCTTGTTCTTGAAAGGATGTTTTAGGGTTCAAAGAAACTTATTTGGTTATCTTTGAAACCTAAAAAACCTAATTTTAGCAGAAAATCTCAGAGAGGATCAGTAAATATCAGCAATTTGAGAGCCTCAAAACGTATGCCTCTAAGTGGGTCGAAAAAATGTGCTTAATTATAAGACCCAGCCTTTATTTATAAAGGCCAGAAGACTCTAAAAAATAGCTCTGATGTGTAGAATGCGAATCGGGACTCATCCTTTTGCGAAAAGATCGAAAATGGTGTGCCTTATCGTCACCCGAAGGGCGTTGGGCCAAAGCCCAAAAGGGGGAAATTCGGCCCTTTTAAAGTGCCGAATGGGCTCTTGGACACCGAACGTTCTTCCGTGTTTGGGTGCATTTTGGACTCTTCTTCTAGGGTTTTTTGATTCGGACCCCGCACCTAGATGTGTTTTCATCCTTAGTCTATGATTTTTTTTTATTATCTCTTTTCTGGATAATTCAAGCTTTTTTAGGAACAATTATCTTATAGATAAATACCCTAAAATAAATCTTGATAAAATTCAGATTATCCACAATTTTATTGTTATCTAATCATCCCTTCCATTCCTATGCATGCATCCCTATTTTAAACACTAATTATCAACCAATCACAAAATTATTTAATTAATTTTAATTGCTTAATCAATCAGAATTAATTTAAATAGATCATGTGTGGTCGACTTTATTTAGACACAACGCATGTTGACTGTGCAACTTGATCATGCGATATCTTTTGATCTAATGGTCCAATTTGGAAACCAGACACACTATTATAATCATTAGAATCTAAAGATCATTTTTATGATATGCAATGAATGAATTAATGCATGTAATGCAAAGACAAATTGTTGCATGTAATACAAAAACAAATTGATGCATGTAATGCAATCATGATTTTTGGGGTATATGGATGGTCATTCAAGTCATTCTCCTTGATTAAATTATGGGTGCAAAATTGAGTGTCTACAGAAACCTATTTCATTAATAAAAATATACTTGCAATCACAACTAAATTTATCCATCAAATCAAGTCAATTTTTAGGAAAAAATTGAATAATATATCCAAGCATTGGGTAGAATCACAAAAAAATCTCATAGTATAATACATAACAAAATAAAGGTAGAGAACCACATCAGGTAGAATAAAATAAGCTAATATTGATATGTTTGTTTAAATAGTTGAGTTTTAGAGTACGAAAAATTTACAATTATAAACCCATCCCCGCCCCGCCCCATGGTGCAGGGCTAAAAAGTCTAAACACATCCTTGCCCCGCCTTGCCCTGTGGTGCAGGGCTAAAATCTTGCCCCATTCTCGCCCCACTACCTTTGCGGAGCGGGAAAAACCCGCATGGGGTGAAGCGGGGAGGGGCGGGGCAAAATTTCCATCCCTAGGTCCCAGGACCACCCTGACTTGAAAAAAAAAAAATTATATATAATAATTTAAAATTATATATTTATTTACCTTTAAAAGTTTTTTTGGACCACCCTGAATTTTTTTTTATGCAAATAAAATTAAATTTTGGTCCATAATTTAAGCAACTTAACAATATATTAGGGTCTTTCAAGCAAAAAGGAAAAACTAAAAAAAAGGTAGTGGCTTGATTCCTTCTATTAAGCATACTGCCCAATACAACACAATTTTCAACCTTTTATTATTTTTTATTACAGTATTATTTTTTCTCACCAAACATATATTACTTCTCATTTTTAATTATTTTTTCTTGTTTATTCTTAACTACACATATCTTCTGTCTCCTCGATTTTTACACTTTATACTTTTAAATTTTATCACATCTTCATCTACACTTTTACATTTACGATTTGTCTTCCTCCTTGTTCGTAATTTTTGCGTCTTCTACCAATACCAGTGCAATAGTGCCTCTTCTCAAATTTTGAATCTCAAATTTCTCAATACTATATTTTTTTTGAGCTATACGAGTACCTTTGTTCATTTCTTTTCTTTTTTATTTTATTTTTTTTCCTTTTGAGGTTTTTTGGTTTACAGAATGCAAGATTGTTTTAGTTTTAAGATTTTTTATTATTTTTTTATTTTATTTTTTAAGCACAAACTTCATGCCGGCTGAATTTTGAATTTCGGCTGGTATTTACTGAAATACCTCGAAACAACCCAAATAGACCGGAATGACCCGGAATTTTTTTCGAAGTGGAATATGGTAGGTTTTGTTCCGAATCAAACCTAATTACCTAAAGGCTAAAAAGAAACAAGATTGTGTAATTTATACTTCCTAAGGAGCACCCAAAACAAAATTGCTAGAGCCGCCATGGTCTACGTAGATCGAAGTGGTAGGAAGTAAAGAGCTGAAGCAATACATGATCTGGAGCTTATTTAGTACATTTTGCATTTCTGGGTTTGCTTTAAAAATTAAGATAGCTTCATATAAAAAACCTTTTTTTTTTCAATTTATTATAGTCTGTGCTAAACATAATTGGTGTGAGTGATTCAGTTAGAGTGGTTTATGGAACTTTCTAGCTGAAAAAATTTTAGTTTATTTAAGCTGTACTCAAGAGTGTGTTCTTGGAAAAGAGTTGGTAAGTTTTTCAATTTGTTTGTCTTGAAAAAGAGTCTGCCATTGCATTTAGAGGCCATGGCATCAGTTATAGGTTTCCGGGTATTGCCCTTCGAAAGTCGAAACCTCGAAAGTCGAAACCTCCCAAACCCCTATCTCTCTGTCTCAAAGCCTCGAATAAGATAAAAACGACGCGTCCCAAAACAAAGCCACTTCGTTTACATGCAACCCCTGCATGACAAACTCCGCAACACGTGCCACTCCATCTTCACACCCATCTCCTCTTTATAAACCTCTCTCTCAAAACTTTTACACACACGGTGCTTTTCGGGCTCTCGAGCACGTAGAAGCAGTTGAAGGTTCTTGCCCTGTGTAAGAAGTTGAGTACCCCCCTTCTGGTGGGGTGGAGACGAGGTGGAAAGTGGAAACTGGCTATTAAGAACCATGGCAGAGGAACTAGAGAGTTTGTGGAGTAAGCTGTCCCTTACTAAAGAGGAAGACGAAGGCATCACTCTGGGAAGCAATAGTACCATGGCAGCCAGAGAACGAGGGAGGTTTTGTGTGGTTCTAAAAATCCTATCCCACAGATGTGTTATTGTGGAAGCGCTTAGAAAGTCACTGAATATGCTATGGAAACCAAGCAAGAGTATAAACTTCAGTGAGCTTGAGGAGGATCTGTTCTTGGTGGAATTTGGGGACGAAAGGGACAAAAAGAGAGTGCTAGACATGAGCCCATGGAGCTATGAGAAACAACTTGTCCTCTTACAGGAATTTGAAGGAGAGCTAACACCGAAGGAAATAGTGATGAAATGGTCTCCGTTTTGGGTCCAGATTTATAATCTACCACTCAAAAGCAGAACTAAGGAGACGGCATGGGCTATTGGGTCTAAGCTGGGGTCAGTGATGGAGGTGGACGTCTCTGATTCTGGAGTTCAGTGGGGAAAATACCTCCGAGCAAGAGTAATGATGGACGTTACAAAAAAACTAGTGCGGGGGAAGAAGATCACGATTGAGGGAGGAGAGTGTAGGTGGGTGCATTTTAAATATGAAAGACTACCTAACTTTTGTTACAGCTGTGGTCTTCTTAGCCATGCAATGAGAGATTGCCCGGAGTCAAAGGGGGTGAAATATCAGATGGATGATAGCCAAATGCAGTATGGGGCCTGGCTGAGGGGGGAACCAAGTAGACGAGGTGGATATGAGATGCAGAAAAGGGGTTGGCGTGATACCCCACCAAACGGAGATGTGGATTCGGGTGGGGGAACGGAGCAGGCGGCGGCTATGACGCATACCCCTGAACTCCAAACTGAGGTTGGTAGGGCTTACGTGGAGAAGCAGACAGGTCGGGGGGATACACCAGATGCATCGGGGGAGTCAAAACCTGGTTCCTCTGTCCAAGCAGAGGATGTTTTACACGAAAAGGGTAAGGCGTGCGAGGGGGTGGAAAAGAAGCACGAGAAGATAGCTCAATCTAGTGAAAGTATCTCGGCCTCACCCATAAATCACGGTGACCAGTCAGCTCTTATGCATTGGGAGAGGGCACCTTTGCCAGAGAAGGAGCCCATTTTCAAATATGTGTTGGCGCCAAATGAGGAGGGGGGAAGTAACGTGGAAGGCCCAAATGATAAAGATGCTGTGACGGGCCCAATGGCCTTAAGTCATAATCCTGAGAAAGGGTGGGTAGCCGCTGAGCTCGGCCCAAAAAGTAAACACTGGAAACGGCTAGCGAGAGTGGCGAATCAGAATAAGCCCAAAGGAGAAAAAGGTTTAAAGGCTGGAAAAAGGGAGGGCCCAACCCCGGTACAAGAGTTGGATCCCAATACTTTAGATCAAAAACGAAGGAAGGGGCTGAAACAGAGTAATAGCAACTCAGAAAATGGAAACACAGAGAACAAACTTGAGAGTATGGATGGCGGAGTGGCGGTGTCTGCGGAGCAGCACCGCCGAGCCTCATGAGTATCTTTGCTTGGAACTGTCGGGGTCTCGGATCCTCCCTGGCAGTTCGAACCCTCACCGATGCGGTGAAGGAGATGGATCCTCTGCTGGTATTTCTTTCAGAGACAAAGGCAGGAACGGGTAGAATAAAGGGGGTTCAAAATAAAATAAATTTCACACAAGGGATCGTGGTTCCGAGTGATGGAAGAAGTGGCGGTCTGGCATTACTGTGGAGGGAGGGTACGGAGGTGACCTTCAAGAGTTGTTCGCATTCCCACATAGATGTGGTTGTTCGTGGAGGGTCATCGGTGATCGCATGGCGGGCGACCGGTTTTTACGGCCACCCAGACGCAAGTAAGAGACAGTCTTCTTGGCAACTCCTGGAAACCTT
This sequence comes from Quercus glauca, assembly GCA_023736055.1. Classification (NCBI taxonomy): domain Eukaryota; kingdom Viridiplantae; phylum Streptophyta; class Magnoliopsida; order Fagales; family Fagaceae; genus Quercus; species Quercus glauca. Next base: position 31,807,573 of record CM043323.1, on the reverse strand, counting down.
GAGAGATCAGTGTGTGATGCCGTGGGTAGTTTTTGGTGATTTCAATGAAATCACGCATTCAGAGGAGAAGCTTGGATGGCTAGAGAGGGATGTTAATCAGATGGAAGGCTTTAGAGAATGCTTGAGTAGGTGCGGGCTTTTCGACTTAGGCTTTGTGGGGCAACGGTTCACCTGGTGTAATGAGAGGTTAGGGGACCACAGAACACTGATTAGGCTTGACCGAATGGTGGCGAATGCAAGCTGGTCTGAGCTCTTCCAAGATGCCAGAGTGCGCCATCGCTCAATGTCAAGCTCGGATCATTGTCTGCTGATACTTGATCTGAAGATTGGGCAACAAAGAAAACCGGTTAGAAAGCGTTTTCTTTTTGAGGCAATGTGGGTGAGAGAGGCTGGATGCAGGGAAGTGGTGGAGGAAGCTTGGGATCCGTATAGGGGGGATGAGGAGTATAAAGTTACAGATAGACTTAAGAGCTGCCAAGCGAACCTTCAACAATGGAATTGGAAGGTTTTTGGAAATGTAAACAAAATCCTGAAACAAAAGCAAGATAGACTTCAGCATCTGGAAAATCTGAGCAGTCTACACGAGAAAGCAGAAGAAATCCAAGGATTAAGAAAAGAGATTAATGAAATGCTGGTCAGGGAAGAGATCATGTGGAGTCAAAGGTCTAGAGCGTCGTGGATTAAATGGGGTGATCGCAATACAAAATTTTTTCATGCTACGGCAAGCCAAAGAAGAAGAAGAAACAGAATTGAGGGGTTACAGAATGAAAACGGGGAATGGCAGGAGAATCAAGAGGATATTGATAGCATCATTCTTCAGTACTTTGAAGGTATTTTCAAGTCGGACCAACCTACGAATTTCGATGCCAGCCTGAATACCATAAACCAAAGGGTAACTCCGGAGATGAATGAGAGCTTAATAGCTGAATTCAAGGCAGAGGAGGTTTGGCGAGCATTAAAGCAAATGCACCCCACAAAGGCCCCGGGGCCAGACGGTATGTCCCCGATCTTCTTTCAACAATATTGGGATATTGTGGGTTCAGAGGTGATTAATTGTGTGCTAAATTCTCTTAATACTGGTGTGATGCCCTGTGGAATCAATGAAACATATATCTGCCTTATCCCTAAGGTTAAATCACCCCAAAAAATTACAGAATATAGACCGATTAGCCTATGTAATGTTATCTATAAAATAATATCTAAAGTGCTAGCTAATAGACTTAAAAGTAAGCTTGCAGAGATTATTGATGAGTCCCAGAGTGCCTTTGTTCCGGGTAGACTCATCTCAGATAATGTCCTGGTGGCGTTCGAAACCATGCACAGTATAGACCAACGGAGGAAGGGGAAAGAAGCGCTTATGGCAATGAAGCTAGACATGAGCAAGGCCTACGATAGGGTTGAATGGGTTTATTTGGAGGCAATGATGAGGAGGATGGGCTTTCATGAGAAGTGGATTTCTCTCATTATGATGTGCGTGACCACAGTGGAGTACTCGGTTCTAATTAACGGGGAAGCAAAAGGAAAAATAAATCCAACTAGAGGCCTAAGACAAGGGGACCCTATATCCCCTTACCTGTTCCTGCTTTGTGCTGAAGGGTTATCTGCTATGCTTAAGAAGGAAGAGAGGGATGGGCAGATTAAAGGAGTGGCTGTATGCAGAGGCGCTCCGCGCATATCCCACCTGCTTTTTGCTGATGACAGCATAGTGTTCTGTAGAGCATCAGTGGAAGAATGTAGTAGGCTTATCAAAGTTTTGGAGGCGTATGAAGGTGACTCGGGGCAGAAGCTTAACAAAGAGAAAACCTCTCTCTTTTTCAGCAAGAACACCCCTAGAGAGATCCAAGAGTACGTGCAGCGAAGATTTGGGGCTCAAATTGTCCATCACCATGAGAAATACCTTGGACTGCCTCCATTAATTGGCAGAGGGAAATGTAAAGCTTTTAACCGAATCAAGGATCAAGTGGGAAGACACCTGGCTGGTTGGAAGGGAAAGTTGCTGTCAACTGCAGGTAGGGAGATCCTTATCAAGGCGGTGGCCCAAGCCACCCCCACGTACACAATGAGCTGCTTCAAAATTCCGGATTCGTTGTGCAATGAGCTTAACTCCATGATTAGTAACTTTTGGTGGGGGCAGAAGGACAGGGAAAGGAAGATGGCTTGGGTCTCATGGAAAAAGTTATGCAGTCCAAAGGAAGTAGGAGGGATGGGGTTTAGGGATTTAAAAGCTTTTAACTTGGCCCTTCTAGCAAAGCAAGGTTGGCGAATTCAGAAAAATCAGACCTCTTTGATTCATAGGATATTCAAAGCAAAATACTTCACACAATGCTCCTTTATGAATGCCCAGTTGGGAAGAAGGCCGTCCTATGCATGGCGAAGTATCATGGCAGCCAGGGAGATAGTAGAAAGGGGTTCAAAGTGGTCTATTGGAAATGGGGAACAGGCTTGTATTTGGAAAGACCGTTGGCTCCCAACCCCGAGTTCTTTCAAAGTTGTAAGCCAGAGACCTCCTCATGCGAATTCTGAGCTGGTGGCAAGCCTCATTGATATGGAAAGTAAGGGGTGGGATGTTCCCAAAGTGAGAAATACGTTCATGCCCCAAGAAGCCCAAGCAATCCTTGGCATCCCTATCAGTCCAAGACTACCTCAAGATTCGCTGACATGGGCCTGGACTCCAAGTGGTAACTTTACCGTCAATAGCGCATACAAAGTGGCCCAGTTGCTGTTGAGAGAGGCAGACCACAAGAGGGAATGGGGGCAGAGCTCAAACAACTCAGGTATGCAAGATTTGTGGAAGCTGATTTGGAGTCTGAACTGCCCTCACAAGATTAAACATTTTTTGTGGAGAGCTTGCCGGAACATACTCCCGACAAAGTACCAGCTAAGAAGCAGGGGAATTGGGCAAGATGATAAATGTGCGTTGTGCAGCTGCTGTGAAACGACGGGACATGCCCTGTGGGGGTGTAAATTGGCAGGGGAAGTCTGGGGAAGTATAAGACTGAAGTTACCTTTCTTTGAGACTACGCCTAGGGATTTCATCGATATTGTGTGGGAAACTAAGCTCAGAAAGCCTGAATTAGATTGGGAACTATTCGCGATCACAGCATGGAACCTATGGAACAATAGAAATTCTTTCTGTTATGGGGGGAGATGCAAAACAGCGGACTTGATAGTACGAGAAGCATCTGCCTATGCAATGGAAGTGAGGCAGAAAAAGGAGGTTCAAAGTAGACCTTCGCGCTCAACTGGGCAACATTGGACCCCGCCTAAAAGGGGGAGTTTCAAGGTCAATGTTGATGGGGCTGTGTTTAAAGAATTGGGCTGTTGTGGGGTGGGTGTGGTCATCAGAAATGAAGAAGGACAGATTATGGGTGCGATGAGTAAAAGGGTGGAGCTGCCTTTGAAAGCGTTGGAAACCGAAGCTAAAGCAGTGGAGGAGGGCATCAAATTTGCTAGGGACCTCTGTCTTAGCAATATCAGTGTGGAAAGCGATGCACAAGTTGTTATAAAAGCTTTCAGTGCAAAGAATCCAGTGAGCGCTATACAGAAGGTGATTGAAGGGATTAAAATGGACCTTAGTGTTTTTAATTCATGGGAGGTTAACCATGTTTGCAGGACCAGAAATTCTGCAGCACATATCATGGCAAAGTTTGCCAAGTCTGTAACTGATTGCTGTATATGGGTGGAAGATACCCCACCTGTCATTGCAAATCAATTGTTGTTTGATGTAGCTCATTTGAGCATTAACTCTTTTTAATGAAAGTTCAGTTATCTTGATTATCAAAAAAATAAAAAAAATAAAAAAATAAACCTCTCTCTCACCCACACCAATTCATCTCACACACACTTCCCCTTTGATCCGCCACCGTCTGATCTATCAATCTTCATCAAAAAATGGCGGAGCTCCAACAACAATCCCAATACAAACAACAACCGGGCCAACAAAGCCGGGCCCAACAAGTTGTCAGGGCAGTCACTGCAGTCACTGCAGGTGGGTCCCTCCTTATCCTCTCCGGTTTGATCCTAGCTGCTACAGTCATTGCCTTGACCATAGCAACCCCACTGTTCGTGATATTCAGTCCGGTTCTTGTCCCTGCGGTCATTACAGTAGCGCTTATTTTCATGGGGTTCTTAACTTCAGGTGGGTTCGGTGTTGCGGCACTGACGGTTCTGTCATGGATTTATAGGTACGTGACTGGGAAGCACCCACCTGGTGCGGACCAACTTGACCATGCGCGCTTGAAGCTAGCTAGTAAGGCTCGAGAGATGAAGGATAGGGCTGAGCAGTTTGGTCAGCAACACATCTCTGGAACTCAGGCCTCTTAAGCTAGCTGCACCACCATGCATCTGATCGTGATCTCTCTGCCTCTCTATATATATTTATGATAATGCAAGCTGTACCTAAAGAATGGGTCATTTGTTTTGTGTGTGTTTCGTTTATTTTATGTTGGAATAATTCTTTTTTTTTGTTGCTTAATTTATGGGGTATGTTACGGTCTTTGTAATTAATTCTACATTTCTACTCCTAGTAAACTTTAAATTCTATTTTCATTTCATTTTCTTTTCCTTTTGATTTAAGTTGATCTTTTGATTTTCTTATGCCGGTTATTAATTTCATTTGTGAATGTAAGACGATATAGGTCACGCACTATAGGGTCATTTCAGTGCAGGAGAGCTGATTCAATCGTTGCATGTACAGTACACGTGTCAAAATGCATGCTTTTAGCTCAGGAAACATGACAAGTGATGCAAAATATGAAAATATGAATGCAGCAATACACGTGTTTATTTATTTATTTATTGTTTTTTTTTAAAATAATACGGCAGAGTAATTTTATTCAGTTAGAAATATAAGAAAATATACAGTGGGCATGACAGAGCCAGGATGGAGATTGGAGATGGCCACCCCATCCAAGTCTTAGTAGCAATTGATTTACAAGCATAATTTTTAAAAGTCGAAGCAACTCTATGTTACAACATCTTGGGGAAAAAGAAGCCTAAAAAGGAAGTTACATGATTATTACTCTTTGTCATCACCTCAAAAAACCTATTACCATAATTTGTATTCTTTATCATCAGCTCAATTCCATAATTTGTATTATTTATCATTAGTTCATGATCCGATTCATTGTCTCAACCAAAAATCAATTGGTATAAAGATAAAGTTTTTGTCTTCATTCGTTTCATGATGATTATTGCTCTTTATCATCAACCTAAGATATTAATTAGTTTTTAGACCATTCTATAATATGATTATTCTTTCATATTCTTTAGTACGATTATTCTTTCTTTAGGTCTGTCCATCAGCTTAATATTTCATGATAGTTGCATTTTGTTATCATCTTAATATTCACCAATAGTTGGAGTTTTTATTATTATCAATTGTATCTTGAAGTTATCTCTCACACACACACACATATATATATATATGAAAAATGTAAATTTAGTTAATTGGCGTAGAGGAGTTTTTTTTTTTTTTTTTTTTTTTGGGGGGGGGGGGGGTGGGGGGGAGATTGGGGGCGCGCTAATATCGTGGAGTTTGATTGGTTTGTGATAATGTAAATAATAACAACCTACAGATTTGATCATAAACAAGAACACAAATAGATGAAAAGAAATCTGTAAAATAATTAAACAACTCACAGACTAGATGCATGAAGGATGAATGCATGATGTAGAACTGATTAAGTTCATGAAGGATGAATGATACAGAACTATTTAAGTTTTGTGTTTTGACACAATCTTCTTAAAGTTGTTTTCACCCATCACACAATCTGTGGTGCTTAGAGATTCACGCAAACATCTACCTCTCAGGATAAAATGATCAATAATATGAAGAAGAAGCATTGCAAGGTCTGTGCTCAACAAATTGAACTATGTCAATTTCTCTCTCTTTGACTCTATGTTTATGTACAAAAATATTCTCTCTGGGAGAGTTTCTTAGTAAAAAGTAATTTTTATGAAGTGGAACTATGAATATGTATCTTAGCGAACAAAGATACTCCTTAGGAATAATTGATGTGCACAGACTTAGGGGTTGTTTGGATGGGATGGAAGCTGAGTTATATAACTCAGGTTCCATCACCCATAATCTAAAAAATGTGGGACCCACAAAAAAAAGTTTGTTTGGGAAATTTTTTTAGTGTTGTTTCCATCACTCAAAACTCAAAAAATTGAGTTTGAGTGATGAAAACTGAAAACAAATTTTTTGTATTTTCCAAGTTATGAAATATGAGTTATAGTGGCAAAGTTGTAAAAAAATCAAATTTGTGGGGCCATTTTTCTGACTTATCACTGTCAAGTCATTCATACCACTTTACTTTTTTTTCTTCTTTTTTCTTTAGACAACTCCACCACCAACGTCCCTTTTTTTCTTCTTCAAACCCAATCCATCGCCAAAGGTTTTTTTTTTTTTTTTTTTTTTTTCTCTTCTTCTTGCTGGTTTTTTCTTTGTTTCTCTTTTCTTCTTTCTTTTTCTTTTTCTTTTTCTTTCTTTCTTTCTTCTTTAGACCCACTCCACCATGTTCACTGATCAAACACACAAACACAAACCCACAAGTACAAACCCACAACCATGGCTGAGGATCGGTTTTTTTTTTTTTTTTGCATTGAATGGGTCGGGTTTGCTTAACAAAGGGTTTTCGGACCCGTCTTTGGTGAATTGCTTGCTTGGTTTGGGCGATGATGGTGTTGTTCGTAGCATGGGATGGGATTTTGGACTTATGGGTTTCGGTCTCTTTCTGGGTTTTGTGATGAGCATGGCAGAGTAGAAAAATGCTTTGAAAGAGTGAGATGTTACCGTTCTGTTTGTGGCTTTCGGTCTCTTTGTGGGTTTTGTGATGGGTAGCCATGTTACCGTTCTGTGCAATACCAGGGGGTGGGCTCCACCATTTTGCCAAAAATTAGAGTTAAAGAATAAAGAGTAAGAGATATAATTCAGTTTTGGAATCAAACACAAATTGTAGAGAGATTTGAGTTATTGTGGGATTAAAGACATGAGTTTGAGTTATGGGTTTTGAGATATGGCTTGTGAGCAATCCAAACACCACCTTAGTGACTCAAAAAAAATATAATAATAAAATATTATTATTTGGACAAAAGGGCTCATTCCACATATGCTTAAGCCCAACCTAATGTTCAGCCCAGGAGCATATAAATTCATAAATTATCTCTTTCCTTTTCCAATATGGACTCAATCAAATTTATATAATATATAATATATTCTTATGATGAAAATTCAAGAAAGTGGGATAAATTATGATAGAATGGATGGATCATAAAATAAAAAGGATTTGAATACATAAATAAATAAATAAATAAATAAATAAATATATATATATATGTATATATATATATATATATATGTATGTGTGTGTGCGCGCGCGCGCATGTGTGTGTATTTCCTTTAGAGTCTTTTTTGGGAGCTAAAAAGAGAGGATGAAAAAAAAAAAGGAAAGGAACTGATATATAGTTTTACATTTACGCTCCATTTGTTTCGATGTAAAATATTTTTAGGAAAATATTTTTCAATTTTATGGTGTTTGTTTTGCAGTCAAATATTTGGTCAAAAGTAAAATATTTTCAGTCAACCAAATCAATCTAAACAAATTTATGTAAAATATTTTACACTTAAAATTTTGGTAAAACATTTTATATTTGCTCTCTTCCTCACACCCCAATACTTATCACACCCTCACTCCCGCAGTCACTTTCACGCTTAAACTCTCTCTTGCTCTCTCTCAGATTTCTCTCCAAAAGACCCAGCCACTTCCAATCCCTCTTTCCCACCCATCACTAGCTCCAAGGTCTGAGGCACTAGCAACCTCCACCCATCGCTAGCGAAACTCAGGTATTTTTTTTTTTTTTTGACTTTCTAGATTAGATTTCTCATTTTCTTTTCCTCTTTCTTCATCTTTAACCCTTCCTTGGTTTTTCTTAGGTTTGATTTCTACTCCTTGCTAGAAAAACACCTCAAAGTTTTAGGTTTTATTTTTGATGAATCATAATTTTTACACATATTTGATTTCTTATCATTTTTCATATGGGTTTTTTGGTGTTGATTTGATTGTGTGAGATTTATTTATTTCTTTGATTATTTTGACATTGGTTGTTTGATATGAGTTAGGGTTTATGATTTTTAGATCTAGGTTTTTTTTTGGGGGGGGGGGGGGGGGGGGGTTTATGTGTCGCATTATGATATTTGTGTGATTAAATTATTGTATACTAGTTTATGATGTGTGTTTCAGATCCAAGATTCCTTGTTAGAATTTGAAGTAGCAGCTCTGATATGGATTCAATGTTTGATTCCCTTTGAGGCCATGTTTGCACTTTGGATTAAAGGTCGTTGTAAGGTTTGATTATTTTGTTTCAAAAAAAATCAAGTTCATGATTTCCTTTTCTTTTCTTTTTCTTTGGATTGTTGTTGTTCCTGTTTTGTTTTGTTTTTGTTTTTATTTTTTATCAAGTGTTTCTTTGTGATAAAATAACATATTTTTATTTGTAGCTAAAAACGATAGAAACTTTGATTGATATTATGGAATAATACAAGTAAAAACTGAAGACAATCTAACATATACTTTTTCTTGTGTTACACAGCAAAGTACTTGCCCAGCTTTTTGAGACAATCTAATCCCAGATTGCTACTTGCCCAGCTTTTTGAACAAGAAATTAATGTCAGCTTCACTTTAGGAAGTAAAGGAATTTGTTTGTTGTAAAGTGAGCAAAAACTTTTATAGATCTTGGCAGAAGGTTTGTTCAAAATTAAGTAAAGAGCAATATTTTTTTACTGGCTCTAATGGTTCCTCATCCATCCCAATGTATTTTTTCGAAGCTAATAAAAAAATTGTTTTAATAGTTTTTTTCTCCATTTTACGTTGTGCCAAACATTGGAAAATATTTTACATAGCATTTTCATGTACACTGCCAAACACTGTAAAATGAAAATATTTTGCCTTTACAAATATTTTATATCGAAACAAACGGAGCATTGGACATTTCCTGAAATAATGATATAATCTATAGTTTATTTAAAAAAATAAAAACATAATTTGCAATTCTTTTGGGCGGTTGGAAATATGTGGCTTTTTTGTTCAACATTATGCAAATAAGTTACTGAAATAAGTTATCCCAAATGAACACACACATATATATTAATTAGAGTTTGTTTTGGATGGTTAGAGTACCTCCTTAGCTTATAATTTTATTAATTATTACTAAAACTTTGGAGAATAATTTTTTGACAGTTTCATTATCCTTCATTTACAAATTTTCAAATTCTCTCTATATAAAGGAGATTATTTTATCATAGCCACTAAATTTATTTTTCAATAAATCACACATTTCTTTAAATTTAGTTTCACCAAAGAATAAAAAAGGTTTCACCCAAAATTCTAGGACAAATTAGTTTTACTTACCCCTTGTTGGATGAACTGTAGTCATTGCTTCTTTTTGTTTGTATTCCTTCATCACTACAAAAAATGGGTCTATAGTGGCGTTCGTGAAACGCCAATAGAAGTCCCTTTTGGCTATAGTGGTGTTTATGAACGCCACTATTGTACCGTGACTATTCTAGGACAATTTTTTTTTTTTTAATTTTAAGTAGGCTATAGTAGCATTTTAAAACGCTACTATTAGGTATGGACCTATAGAAAGCCACTCTAGTCAATAAATTTTTTTAACCTATAGCAGTGTTTCAAACACCACTATAGGTCCAGTATAGGGTATAGACCTATAGTGGCGTTTTTAAAATGTTGCTATAGGCCCATTTCATTTTTTTAAAAGGTAGTGTGTGTGTGTGTGTGTATATATATATATATTTATTGACCTTACAAAACTAATTCTTGGGCAAATAAAGCAAAACAATCTACCAAGAATCAAGCATTAAAGGCAAACAATAAAAAAAATATGCTTGTTTAATTTGGTAACAATACAATGAAAAGAACACATAATTTAAACATTTTGTCAATCACATATTTATGATCCACTTCATAGCGCTATTCAATTAGTGTTGAAATTCCAATTTTTTAACAATATTTCTCCCAAGTTCTAGATAGCATGCTGTACTTTCCATATGAAAATGATGTTATCATGAATTATAATCACTCCTTAACACATTTGGAGTTGTAAGAAAAAAAAAAAGTCCCTAACATTACTCTTTAGAATTTTCCCCAAGAAAACCACACTAAAAACAGTTTTACAAATAAAAGCTTATAGCTAAAAAAATTGAATTTGTCTAGTTTAAGCTACCCATAAGTATCTTAGTCATTACTGTTATGATCCACGATAGACTATGTTTGTTTAGACCCCTTAAAGCAGATTGTTTAACCTAATATATTAGCTAAGTGATTACTTTGGTTAATTATTCAGATCTAGGTTATTAATAATAAATCATATCATGCAAAGCAATGGAAAGTAAATAACACCACGATATGATGACCTAAGAAAACCAATGAAACGAACCGTCTCAAGGTAAAAACCTAAGGAGAATTTGACCTAGCAATTCTCAAGGTAAAGCAAATCTACTATAAGAAAATCGAAGTTTTTATAATTAGATTTAACCCTAGATCTATTGCTACCTCAAGTAGTAACTTATTGACACGACCATTTGCAAGCTCCGAATTCACAGACTCCTTCTCTTCTTGGACTTACTACAAAACAAGCACCCATGCTTGTGACTTTGGGATCTCACTCAAAGGTTTCAAATCACCTTAACTTGTTGATCTTTGTAGTAGCAACTAGGATCTACCAATGCTTGATTGTAGATCTTGCTTCGGTAGACGCTTATGTAGTTAGAAGGTACAACACCTCTCAAATCTCACAAGGAGTAATACACAAGTCTTCCAAAAGTCTCCAAAACGTAGCTAGGATTTCTCTTTTATATGTGGATAAGTTGGATTGAATCCCTAAACGTTTTCGTGGGCTCGGGCCTTGTTTTAAACTTTTGCAGAATCTAATTTCTGTGATTCTCGATCAGTCGAATCTAATTTTCAATCGATCGAGTCTATCAGATTCTGACTTTTCTTTTCTGCAGTTGGCTCACACTTGAAGCTTGAAAGATACACCTTTGAGCAATGTCTAACACATAGACTAGACATGTTTTGTTATCGGTTAGCCAACACATGCAAAATAGAATTCTAAACATTTAATCCTAAATTTTTAGAACCTAACAATCTTCCCCTTTGATAATCCGTGACAAAACACACATACAAAATGAATTGCTCAAATCAAACATCAACCCAATTATAGAGTGTTGCCCTAAAACAATTCTATCACAACTAGTAACTATTAGTTGCTAGTATAAACAGCAGCTGTTGAAAGAATTAACTTGTAAATTCCTGAAACACTGAAAACAAACCATAAATGCATGTGTGAAAAATACAGTGTAAATCCAAAGTAAAAATCTAATCGTTAATTCACAAAACATATAAAGGGAGACAGAATTGTCATAATGAATAAACTCATCATCAATAACTATCATAATCAAGAATCACATCAATGTTTGTGAAACAAGAACAGTAGATAAAATATATATACAACCACATAAACAAAAAAAAAAAAAAAAAAAAAAAAAATCAAAGTATATTAAAACTTCCAAAAAACTTATAAGCACTCCCCCTAAATACAAAATCTCTCTATTCTCCCCCTAATTAATACAAAATCTCCCCCCTTTTGTTATGTATTGCCAAAGGCAACCATCAAAGATCAGAGGGTGGAGGAGGTGGGAAAGCATTCTTATACTCGACAAAATCTACTCTCAGGGAAGCAACCTCTATGAGTAGCTCATCAAGAAGCTATCCATAAGCCGCCTGAGTAGTCATAAAGGACTTCATCATGGTACAGAGTGAGAGAGGAGGGGTAACAGTAGGCTCAGTAGCATCATCATCACTAGTAGGATCCACATGAACCTCCTCAGTAGCAGGCTGAACACCAGAGGCAGGAGCTATAAAAGAAGCATCACCTCTTAGTCTCTTTGAAGTCCTAGTGCTTGGTTCAGCACTCTTCATCTGAGTCTGTCACTATCTGAGAAAAGTGGCTCCTATAGGGGCAATGATATGAAATAATTCTAAAGGAGGAAAGTTTGATAACCCTAGAAAGTTCAACACCCTAAATAAATACAAGAAAGAACAACTTTTGTGCTTTGGACTTACTCATATAAATATCAATAATGGTCTGAATGAATAAGGAAGGAAAACACATAGATCCATCTATGATGAAGGCATAGAGAAAAGCACACTTGTCTATAGGAATGGTATGAACATAAGAGATAGGGAATATATTATGTCAAGCTATCCTTAAGTAAAGATAGTTAAGCTCAATAAGCTCATATGAGTTTATCCTTGGTTCAAATCCCCAAGCAACTGATCTTCCATAGAGGAAAGAAATGATAGCATCTACATAAGGAAACTCAGTGTATGGATATGTGGGTTTACGAACCAAAGGTACACCTAGAGCTTCAGAAACTACCTGTTTAGAATTCCTAAACTCTTTACCTCTAATCCAAGTTGTTAAAAATGACCACCTGTAACCTCGGAATAGACCGAGAGGTTCGAGTAGAACTCTCTAATCAAAGCAGTAGGAGGAGGATCAAAGACATCACACAAGGATACCCAATTCCTAGACACTAGATTCCTACGAATGGAAAGATCTAGCTCATATAGGACTATTTGTCTTTCTCCTAAAATAGACCTACACTTGGTTAAGGTCTCAAAAATTTCCTCAGATTATGCTGAAAGAAACCTAACCCTATCAACCTGGGAGGGGGCAGAAGAAGATGCAGAGGTTCTATTGGCTTTGGTTTTAAATTTTCTACCAACCTTAGGATCCATGTTTAAAGGCTTAAAAAAAAAAACAAAAACAAAAACCAATGGCAGACTGCATCAGATAGAGTTAAAGCACAGGATAACATGAAATTTGAAAAACTATATGATGCATGATGCAAATACACATGATGCGTGATCTAATGCTCTAAAACAGTTCAATTTTATCTCAATTTTGAAAATTGACCAAGAAAATTAGAAATTTAACAAAATCCCCCATTTTTAAAACCCTAATTTTCAAAAATTCTTATATTGATCAGTTGAACAGCACAAAATGTATAAATCATGTTATAATCACTTAATTAAACAATATCATAAGCCAATTTCAATCAATTTTACCCAATTGAACAAAATCCCCAAAATCCTTAAATACACATAAACCCAAATTTCGAAATTTTGAAGAAATCATGAAAATTTTGAAATTAAAGCATGAGAATCATGTTAATATGATGCATGAACAAAAATCCATCCAAAAAATTGGACCAAAACACTCAAAAACATCAAAAACCCCAAAATCTCTTTAGTTCGAAAATTTGAAAACTTTTGATGAAAATTTATGTATGCATGTAATTTAAACAAAAAGAAGGGGGTAAAAGAGTCTTTCTAGGTGTTGAGGAAGAAAACCCTTGAAGTTTTGACTCAAAAAAGGAAAAAACAAATTTGAGTGAAAGGGATTGAGAGAGTTATCGAAGAAGAAGACGAAACACTGAAGAACATGTGATCTGATTCCTATTTGTTTAAAAGTAAAACGATTTTCGATCGGTAAAGAGGAATCGAGCTAGGAATCGAAAAAAACTTAAAAAAAATATTCGATTGATAGAGAGGAATCGAGGAAACCCGAGAGTTTCAGCCTTAAAACAGGGTTTTTTTTTTTTTTTTTTTTTTTTTTTTTTTTTTATTCGGTCGACAAAACAAGTTCAATCGATTAAATATTGAAAAATTAGAAAATTTTGAAAAACCTAGGAATTTTCTATAGAAACATTTGTAAAACAGTTTTTTTGTGATATGAGATGCATGTTAATGATTCCACATGTTTTCAAAAATTATTTCCCTTCAAAAAATTTTTTTTATTAAGCTTCAAAAAAATTTCCTTCGCACAATTCTTACCTCACACCCCCAAAAAGTATTAAACATATCAAGAGGTTAAATTTTGGATGGCCACAAAAATGAACACACAATCACATGTACAGAGTTTAACAAAGATTTGTTTGTGGTGTGTGCAACTAGTAAGTATATGAGATACCTAAAAAGGTGATATGTAGATGGAAAATATGCACAATTTCTACATTAACAATCACATAAGTTTGAAAGTGACTATCACCTAAAGAGTTGTTGGAAAAATAGTATAGAGTGAACAAGAAATTAACTCCTAATATGTCCACATGAACAAGATATTGAAGTGGTGAAAATCCTTAAGTCCCACATAGGAAATGAAAGAGAACATGGGTTTATATGCTCATGAGTTAAACATTGAGTTGGACTTTAGGCATGTGTTGACTAGGCTCTCTTGTCCAAATAATAAAAATAATATTTATTATTTTATTTTTGGAGTTAGTAAGTCTGTATACAGCAGTTATTTCTGAAACAGTGTGTTTGTTCAGTAACGTATATGTGCATAGTCCCTCATTCATGAAAAATAACTTTTAAGAAAAACTCTTTAAGAGAAAAAATATTTTGTGCATTCATTTGAGTCAAAGAGAGAGAAAGAGACATAGAGTAATTCGTTAAGCACGGACTTTATGTGCTTCTTCTCCGTGCTGTAGATCATTTTATTCTAGGAGACAAAGGTTATTGAGTCTCAAAGCACCACAGATTGTGTGAGGGGCAAAATCTGCTTTAAAAAGATTATGTCAAATACAAGACTTGATCTGTATCATTCATCATTCACGCATTTGGTCTGTGAGTTTTTAATTATTTGCAAATTTCTTATTATATATACGGCATCTATTTATTGTTTTTGCCTATTACATCATTTTTGTGTTATTGCTTATAATTAGATTTGTATATTGTTTCTTTTTACTTAATCATAAAAGTAAATTGTTGAAATATATCCAATAAGAGTTACATCATATAACTCCCACATCTCCTAAAAAACACATTTGCAATCATGTAAAAGCATTTTTTTTTATTCATTTTCTTTTGATGCTTTTTGTTTGCTTTTCTTTTTCTTTTTCTTTTGAATTCACTTGATATTTTTCTTTTGATTTTCACATACTTTTCATAATTAACACCTAGTTTAATCTTGTTGTGCAAGTGCTACACCTTATCGAGCACGGCTTTTATGATTTGCACACAAGTGTTCATGATTGGTGAGTAATAGTGGTGAGATGGTTATTTATGTATTTCTCCTAGGATTTTTTAGTTCTTACAATCAAAAGAATGTGACTTCAAAATCAAGAGCATGTGTTTAAAAACCATAAACAACTCACAATATAAGCACCACATAGCACAAACTAGCAAAGTGCAGAATAATAGCCCATCTAAGCTAAATAAGGTACATAGTCGTGAAATGCAAATTTCATAGGCCAACCTCAATTACACACATGTAATGCAAATGCAAATCCTAATGAAAAACATTTTGGTCACAAGAATTTGAAAGAATTAGCACAAGGATCATGTCAGACAGACTCACTGAGGCTGAGTCTTTTAAATCCACACTCTCTTAGATGCAAACTTGGAGTTGGAGTTCCTAGTTGAATTAGTACGAAATTCAGCTCTTGTATTGGCATAAAGGTTAAGAACCTTTATCAATTCATGAATAAGTGTCATAGGATCTTGTGCTTTTGGCATAGGCACTTTTGTTTGGATACTTGCTTTGAAGCTTGTAACTTAAAGAAATTTGGGCGTGTATGCCTAGCTCCACCACAAAAATGACAAAACCACTGAGGTTTGTGTTGTTTCTTACTTCTAGGATGATTGGGATTCTTAGCTTTTGACTCCCTTAGATCTACCCTAGTTCTTCAAGAAGCTAGAACTTCTTCCTTAGGTACCTTAACTTCAGGTAAAGGATTAGATATAGTTGGCACAAACTTAGGAGGATGAACAATAGAAGTAGAAACACTCTCAACAAACCCTAACCCTGTCTTATCAGAATTTTTTTTTTGAACATTTAGCATATCATCCAGTTTAGAAGTAGAAGTTCTATCCAGTTGTTCTCTAGCAATAGATAATTCAAATTCTAAACTTTTAACTTCTTCAATCAAGGACATGTTCTCAATCTTAACAGAATTTAAGAGTTCATTAGCATTAAACAGTTTCAATAACAAATTTTTCTTCTCTTGTTCAAGAGTGTTTATTTTTTTCAACCCTAGATCAACACTCATGGCATCCTTTGCTGCAATCTTGCAAAACTTGTTGTAAGCTTATTGCAAGTCAGCATTCTCAGAGAGTTCTCCATCAGAAGAGTTCTCATCAACAATCTCAATTTCACTTACTACAGTAGTAGTAGTGAAAGCAATGAAATTTCCTTCTTAATCACTTTCAGACTCATGATCAGAAACTTCATCGTCACTTAGGGTAACAACCATAAGTTTTCCTTTAGATCTAAAAAATGTGGGACATTCTGATTTTAGATGACTATACCCCTGACAACCAAAACGTTGTTGGCCTAAAGAGTTATTAGAAGATTGAACAACTTTATCTTTTGATTCTTCATAATTGTTATTTTTAGTTGTATCATTCTTCTTCACATTCTTAGGGTCAACATTGTTTCTATTTCTTGCCCTACTATTATTATTTCTCAGAAAGTTTCTAAAGTTCTTTGCAAGATAAGCAATCTTAGTAGATGAGAGTTCATCATCAAATCCACAATCTTTAACATCATCAATAGATTTTAAAGCCATAAATTTGGATTTGTTAGTTTTGGGTAAGTCAGATTCGTAAGATTTAAGAGATCCTACGAGTTCATCTACAGGAATGGAGTCCACATCTTTTCTTTCAATTATGGTACTCACTTTGGGTCTAAAGTCATCAGTTAATGATCTAAGAATTTTCCTAACAATTTTAGGTTGATCATAAACTTCACAAAGATTAAAAGCAGAATTGACAATATCATTCAACTTAGCATAGAATGCATCAAAAGAATCATCATCAGACATTCTAATGCTTTCAATTCTAGAGGTCAACTATTGCAGTTTATTGATTTTTACTACCTTAGTGCCTTCATGCACCGTTTGCAGGATGTTCCATGCAGTGTGAGCAATCTCTAAATTAGAGATCCTCTTAAATTCTTCCATATGAACATCATTGAATATTGCATTCATAGCCTTACTGTTAAAGCTTGCTACTTCTTTTTAGGCAATTGTCCCTTCACCAATAGTAGTGGTTGGTCTTTTCCAACCGTTCTCAATAGAGAGTCATAGTCTCTCATCAATAGATTTCAAAAGAATTTCATCTTAACCTTCCAATAAGCATAGTTATTCCCATCAAAGTGAGGAGGGATCACTAGAAAGTGACCATGTTCCAAGATAGCAAGGGTCAGGGATCAACTCTAGGTATAAAAACCTTAAAACAAAAGCTAACCTGCTCTAATACCACTTGTTTGTTTGTTTAGACCCCTTAAAGCGGATTGTTTAACTTAAAATATTAGCCAAGTGATTACTTAAGTTAATTATTTAGATCTAGGTTAAACACTTATAAATCATATCATGCAAAGCAATGGAAAGTAAATAACACCACGATATGATGACCCAGGAAAACTAATGAAACGAATCGTCTCAAGGTAAAAACCTGTGAAGGATTTGACCTAGCAATCCTCAAGGTAAAGCAAATCCATTATAAGAGAATCAAAGTTTTTACAATCAAATTTAACCCTAAATCTATTGCTACCTCAAGTAGTAACTTACTGACACGATCGCGTGCAAGTTCCGAATCCACGAATTCCTTCTTTTCTTGGACTTTCTGCAACACAAGCACTCACGCTTGTGACTTTGAGATCCCACTCAAAGGTTTCAAATCACCTTCACTTGTTGATCTTTGTAGCAGCAACTAGGTTCTACTAATACTTAATTGTAGATCTTGCTCCGGTAAACGCTTATGTAGTTAGAAGGTACAACACCTCTTAAATCCCATAAGGTATAACACACAATCTTCCAAAGGTTTCCAAAAAGTAGTTAGGATTTCCCTTTTATATGTGAACAAGTTGGATTGAAAATTTAAACGTTTTCACAAGCTCGAGCCTTGTTTTAAACTTCTGCAAAATCTGATTTCTGCGATTCTCAATCAGTCGAATCTAATTTTTGATCGATCGAGCTTGGCAGATTCTGACTCTTCTTTTCTACAGTTAGCTCAAACTTGAAGCTTGAAAGATACACATTTGAGCAATGCCTAACACATAGACTAGACTTGTTCTGTTCTTGGTTTGCCAACACATACAAAATAGAATTCTAAACATTTAATCTTAAATTTTTAGAACCTAACAGACTAAATTATGATCCATGATTATAATTAACAATATTTATCTGGTTCCTACCCTACCAAATGGATACACACACAGAGTTAGTGTTTGAGTCTATTGACAATCCAATGGAGCCCTAGGACCTCACTATATTAAATAAACCCAGGGAAACTGTAATCTTGAATATGTGGAATTCCTTTGGATCTTGTACACAATTTATCAGTGTTGACACCTCATTTTGCAACTCGCATTTAATCTCACTTGGAGGGTAAAAGAGTAATTTTACCTTGGAAATATGCATCTTGATTCTAGTCATTAGATCCTTAATCTCATTTCACCAAAATGATCTTGATGTTGTAACGATCAAATCGACTGGTCATAAACCCTAATCGGACCACCAAATTAAAAGTTATCATCAAATTAATTTTTAATGGCTGAGATGCACTATTACAAATTGAGTCCGACTATATGTGATTATGAATAATTGATTTCAATTGGTTATAAATACAATCCATTTGAGATCGATGATGTATCATAATTTGATTAGCTAGGACTACATTTTATGGTAGGGTTACACACACCTAATTAACTAGATAGTTAAACATTAATCATTCAATGAGTAATTTGTGCAATTATCTTTTAATTAGGATAAATTTGGAACTAATTAGGTTTGAAATGGGAGTGATTGGAGCCTATTAGTGTTAATTGGGAACTAATTTGGGACCTATTATTGCTAATTGTGCTGAAATTGTTTTCTAACAAATGACCTCTGCTCATCATTTCATTGATATCTCTCATAATATTTTGAATCTGTGAATGAGATTAATTTTCTCAGAAACTAGACATCCGGGGCTTCAATTTGAGCATAAGAATGAGACAATTCCAATCAGAATTGAGTAAGATATGATTTTTTGAAGTTGGCTCTACAAGCTGTTACAATAGCTACGGAAAAACCGAACTTTGCTTGCTCTTCACTCTCAGCAATCTCCATATTTAATGCCCCAGATTTCCTTAAAGGCTAAAATGAGGTCTAGGTTCATGATTCTTTGTCAACCCTCATTAAATGGCCTTCCATTCATATTTCCTTTACCGCTACTATATAAACCCCCCCCCCTCTCCTTCATTCTAAGACACATAAAAACCTTCTCTCTTCTCCTCTCTTAAGTTCTAGGAAGTTGAGTAGTCTTGTCATATCTTGGTCTTCTTGAGACTTAAGGTATTGAGTAAGACTCATTCTTCCTCTCCTAACTCTTCTTTTCCTCCACCCTTAGGACCTCCCTCAAGACTCTCCTCCTCCACCATATGGATCTTGCATGAAGGTATAATCCCTTTCCCTAATCGTTTTTTGTGTTGCCATGATGAGAGTTTAAGATTAAAGCATGATAGTAATCATTTAAATTCCCTTGAATATGTTTGAATGTTCTTAATTGTTCTTATATATTCTTCACATGTTCTTGGTTGTTCATCACATGTTCATACATAACATTAATTTCAATCTTAAATCCACATAAAAAACATGAAAATTATGTTTTTTTAATAATTCTTTTAAATTCTTGAATCTAGGATATCACCATCCACACACATTCACTAGAATTTATTTTTCAATCCAAATAAAATGCTTAATAAATTGAATTAGAGTTTATCACATGCACACACTTCAAATTCAACATGCAAATTGATTGATAACATATTAGATGATGTGATACGAATGTTGACCACCATAGTCTAGAAGACTAGTTTCATCGAGTAAGGTGGGTGCCTAACACCTTCCCACCTTGTAACATAGCCTCCAAGCTTAGATCAAGGGTTGATAGATCAATACTTGTCCTTATAATTTTCAATTTCTAGATTGTAATTAGGAAACAAAGCCATGTACTTTATCTTAGATTGTATCTAGGACCAAAGCCATGTAATTTTCCTATGATCAATGTAAATTCAATTGTAAATTAATAAAATAAGGAATTTTTTAATTTTAGTTTTCTTATTTATTCCAATAATTAAATAAGTGGCAACTTCATTGTAAAACACTTAATCTAAAGGGAAAAATATAATAAGTCGAACCTTCATTTTGAGAGGCAATAACACGGCTCTACTCATTCATGTGGGTTTGGCCCAACAACTATCAAACGGGCCGGGAGCTCACAGTCAGACCCTGGTAAGACCCAGGACCTATAGTGGCATTCATGAACGCCACCATATACCCTTGTAAGACACATGACTTATAGTGGCATTTATAGGTCCTTTTTTATTTTTATTTTTTTGGCTGGTTCTTTTTAAAGGACCTATAGTGACGTTTCTAAATGCCACTATAGGTCCTCCAAATTTATTTATTTTTTTGAGTTGGACATTTTTTTTTCCCTGGACCTATAGTGGTGTTTATAAAACGTTGCTATAGGCCCTTGTAAGACCTAAGACCTATAGTGACATTTTTAAAACACTTCTATATGCCCTTGCAAACGTAGTTATAAGTCTAGTGTTTTAAAATGTCACTATAAAGTGCTTAGAATGCGGCTATAGATAAGTTTATAGAAGCCTTTTTAAAAAACATCACTACAGGGTACCTATAGTGGCATTTTTTATGAATGCCACTAAAAAAAATGCCACTATAGGCAGCGTTTTTTGTAATGTTCTGCATTGTTGTTGTTTAAATGTACGTTTGACAACAGATTATAAGTTGGCTTTGTTCTTAAATATCTGACATTTGTAGAGCTCACGCTACTTTTTGTCTCTGTTTTATTTCAAATAATTTAACTTTTGAGTTTTTAAAAATGAAGAAAGTTAGATTATTTGAAATTAAGCTAGTTTTTAGCCTTTTTCCTCACATTATGCAAAATATTTATGAGAAGTAAGCAACCCCCAAACGGTGGTTGTCTCAAGAACGTTTGTTTTTATTTTTGTTTTTTATTTTTTTATTTTTTCTCCTTTTTAATTGCACTTTTCTCTTTCAATACCATACTTCACCGATAAGAAGAAACATGCGGAAGTAATATGAAGAAGTAAAACCTAAGTTAAAGTTGTGATTAATTGACAACACCCATGCATGGTCGGCAACCTTTGGCGAAGAAAATTCCAAATTGAATATCTTCCATTATGTTCTACAGTGGAGCAAGAATTCAAGTCTAAATTGAATTCTATTTTTGAGTTGTGAGCTTAGAATATGTAAGCTTATGTAATCTTCAACAAGGAATTTAACTTATATGTTTTGGTATTTTCAATAAAGACATTTAGGGTCTGTTTGGTACATGTGTTTAAAAACTGAAAATTGTTTAAAAACTTTTGTGGAAATATACGTGGGTGAAAAAGTGTGTGAAAATACGTTAAATGTTGTTTAAAAACTGAAAATTGTTGCTTGGAAACACTCGCCAAACACCCCCTTAAGAGTCAAATCCTCTTTTCCCAACTATGAAATTAAAAAAAATAAAAATAAAATAAAAAAGAAGAAGAAGAAGGCAGTTTTGTAATTTAACTGAAATTTTTTGATATTTTCAACAAAAACATTTAAGATTCAAATCCCCTTTTCCCAACTATATATGAAATTAAAAAAAAAAAAAAAAAATGGCAGTTTAGTAACTGCCCCTAGCTTCCGTATAAGCTATTCATGTAATGCAAAACAACAATGAATATATATAAAAAATAATAATTAAAAAAAATGAAAAAAAAAAAAAAAAAAAACGTATCAATACTTTGCATACTGGTCGTATACACACCTATCATTAAAATAATATATATATATATATATATATATTTCCTAGCTTCCCATTATTTACAACCTTGCACCTTACATTTTACCTCTCTATTTCAGTAAAAGAATTGAGTGTTCCTCCCAATTTTAGGAAGAATTCTTAGAATGAAATGAAATATAATGAACACTCTCTTACTATTCCATTCCTAGCTTCCTAATAATTTTTTTGACAATGGAATGGATTAGATATTCTTAAAAAGTCTCCTCTTAATCCTTTTCATTTCATCACACTCCCCATCTCTAACAAACTGTAAGAAAATGGAAGATTTAAACTAATGACCTCTAGTTCACGAGGCATAGTCCCTAGATGATCATGGTACCCCTTGAGCTTGAAGTTTATGAATTGATATATAGTATATATTTATGAGTTATAATTTACTCCAATATTAAAATTTTAATATTCATAATTCATTTATATATATACACACACATTCACATATATGTATATAGGTAGGTCTTAATATATCTTGCACCAAGTTTATCTTAATTGGTATGTTAATCCTATAATATTTTAGTCCCCAAACAAAAATTCTTAGTCCGTCCCTAGAGGTGGGGTAAGTAATTAATCTTGGTTAAGGTTACTAGTTAGTTCACTTATTCCCAATTTCTAACATTCACTAAATGTGTAAGGAATGAAAGAATAATGACTGCCAAGAGCTTAGCCATTCAAATGATTGGCACATTTTGATATATCCAAAAGAGACATTGAGATTCAAATCTCCCTTCCCAAAATAACTGAAATAGAAGAAAAAGAATAATGGTCGTGCATATAAGGGACATGTACACCAAAAGTACATCTAATCGTTGTTTCATGAATCATGGGTTTAGTGCCCATAAGAGAACCCTCGGCCAACCTTAACCCATAAGAGAACCTTAGGCCAACCAAAATCAGTCATCTCTTTCCTATCTCACATATTCCAATAATCCGACATTATTGATTGTCTAGTTTGTAGGAATTTTTGTGGCGCAAACGCACGAAGATGATACAATGGACTATGGTTACAATCTGTGTTACCTCATTGTCATCTCTATATTGTTTGCCAGTAAATATAAGACGGATACCCATCTGCGCACCAATGAGTTTATTAGTTACCACTTCACCGTTGTATGCCACCCATATAACAAAAGGATCCAAACTCCTTTTTTAACTCCATATAATTAATTTAAGTTGACAGAAATTTCTTTCCCTTTTTTAGGGACACAAATTTCTAATTTTTTGGACAAAGAAAGTCTATACATTCCAGATCACTTATTACTGTACAATCATTGTGATTCCAAAAATTTGAGAGAAAATGAGTTTGTTAAATAATTGGTAAGAACAACCAAAAGTAAGTTGCTCACATATGCCTTATTCAAGGTGATCTTGAGGCTTGAGTGACATGAAGCATACAGCATAATGTCTGAGCAGGCTCTCAGTGCCTCTATTGTGCATCAGAGGACTCACAGTACCCTTAGTTCTCGTCCTGTTGCGACGCCAAGCAATTTGTATAGTCACTGCTGCCCATGATCGCCAATTGGATGAGTAATATCTCATTGTCCGCATAAGTCTATCACTGGCAAATTGGTATCGGAAATGATCAGTAATATACCGGAGTTGATCTGCAGCAAGACAATATGCTTCTATGGATTCTACACAAACAAATGTTGCGGATGAGGATGGAAGGCGATCTATAAATGGGCGGCGGAGGCACCATGATAGGAGCTCATCACCGAAAAAGCTACCAGGTTGAAGCATACTAGTGCCAATGAAACCTCTGTTAAGGGCTTGGCTACGTCTTACACGACCATGAACAACAAACACCATCCTTTGCACAGGGTCTCCTTCTCTGATAATCTGCTTCATAGGAATATCAAAAAGTTTAAAAACTTCTAAGAAGTCTATGGTAATGGTGTAATTGCACAGTTTCTCACCTTTTCACCCTTGCCATAGATATGGGGCGTGACTAGATCGCAGATGTTGTCAAGAATAAGATCATCTAACATTTGGAATAGAGGAACCTAAGAAATAGAAAATATATACAATAATTAACATAAGATAATTTCAAAATAATTAATATTGAATACAAAAGCATGTGGAGGAATGAATTCTACTAGATACTCATTGAATTTATTAGCCTTTGATTCTAATTTACAAGGAATTTATCCGAACATTCACGTGTTCAGTTAATAATGCACAATGTTTGTGAAGTTCTGGCAGATGGTTCTTGTTACCTTCTGGACAAGATCTATGCAAAGATAACGTTTAATGTCCCTACGGAGGCCATCGGGCAAATCTTTGATCAACTGCATCTCATCCTGCCCTCCCATGGCTGCCCATCTTTGACGTTCAAATCGGTGAACTCTCCGTCTCAAATGAAGCGGCAGCTGTCTTCGTTTCATCCACCATACCATGTCTCGATGTTTGAGTAGCATATTTTTCTTAGTTGCCATGAGCGTGTGCAAAAATACCTTTATTAAATCGGGAATTCCTTATCGTTAGAGCCTATTTCTAATATCCAATAGGACCAATACTACACGCTCAACATTTTTACAATATTTAGGAGCCATCATATGAGAAACAAGAGAATAGTGAGACTTATGGGTCACCTGGATATTGGCAACTAAAGTAGTGAAGAGCGCCAATCCTCCAAGCGTGATGCATATACTAAAAATCACTTCCAACACATTACTTGTAGGCGCGAGTACATTACCAAAAGAGCTGTCAAATAACCAATGATATAAACAAATAGATATAATTGCAAACAAAAACAAAAGTTAGGCGTAAAGATTTACTTAATCATTACACAACTACAATTCAAAGATTCATGGAGTAGCATTAATTTGAGATTTCCTTTTGGCATTATTTTCACACATTAATTGTGAAATTCCCACCAAACTTTTGTACCCCATTTGGTTAAAAATGAATATCCTTTCACTTACAAAAGGTGTCAATCAAACTCAAATGTTTAAATTAATTGTTAAGCTTGTCTAAATAGAGAGATTCATGACTTGATTTCATATTACTCAGGATTTTAACTTTCCAGATAAGAAATAGACCATGAAGGAGGCACAACTCCTTTATCATGTGTAAAAATTAAATATTATAATCTTAGTACTTTAGCTGATTACCTAAGGCACAAAAAGCCCCAGAATATAGGATAAAGGATCTTAACAGCCAGAGAATTGCTCGATAAGACTGGAAGTGCCTGCAAATAGATACCATAATTATATGGCCCGTCTTCATCCAAGCAATATGACCTTATTGCTGTTAAGTTAGCACCACATTGATTTCCCATTAAGTTTTTTCCAGATGCTAACTGAATATGCTGGTTATTACGTCTTGCCTCTGAGCAAACTAAAGACAGATTACACTTGGTACTCATGTCACACTGTTGATGGAGGCATGACACTAAACGTTGTGTAGAAAGGGCGTACCAGCATCCGCCGACTACCTGTAGATAAAAAATTCAGTTTAATTTTCCTAAAAGAGAGATGCTACGTCTACAATAATTTTACAACATTTTTACAACAAATCACAGGTGGTTAGTTGTTATTGGTTCAAATTTGAAATTAACACTAAGATTACTTTTTTGCCCCAACAATAACAACCAGTAACAACCTGCCACTTAGAATTTGTTGTAAAAATATTGTAGAAATGTTGTAGACATATCATTCCTCTTCTTAAAATAGTCTATTAATAAATATTCTAAATCCACCCGTTAACCAACCCATCTTTATTACTATAAAAATTTGGAGTCAAATAATTAATAATGCATAAATTTTAAGTTCCAATATTGGAGGATAAAAGTAGGCTTACATGAGCAGCAATCAAGTATGCGAGGAGATTAAGGTTGAAACGCCACCAAACACTGCCAAAGATATAACCAGTGACCTTTTGCAGTTTTTTCAACAAGTAAATGCTATGGCAGAGTTTGGCGAAGAATTGAACAAAGTAGGTTACTAAAAGTATGGTTATTATCAGATTAATCCGATTTTCTTTGAGCAATTTTGGTACAACCAACCATATTACCACCTGCCAAAGAAGAAATATGAGTTAAATATTGAAAATAAGTGCTATTCTGTATAAATTAGCTCATTAATACCATTGTTGCATTAACCCCCCCCCCCCCCCTCCCCCCCCCCCCCCCAAAAAAAACCTTATTAATACCATAGGTTCATTACGATATTCATTCTTTCGGAAAATGCTAAAACTATTAATAATAATTTTATTACACAAAACTTACTATCACTTAAATAATATAATAAATAAATATGTAAATTATTTTTTTAATTATTTGACACGTTAGTTTATAAAATTTATATAATAACATTTATAATATTTTTAGCATTACTCTATTCCTAACTTCCATGTTAGGGGTTTGAAGTTTTTCAAGCAGCCTATTTTTATCACTGAAAAATTTTCTTAAGTCATGCTAACGAGTGCCCTTAAGGTAATGGTTAATAATCCATTTTAGGAAAGTTTTTACACCACTTTTATGGGAAATGAAAAAAGCCATTAAAATATTAATTGTTTTTTCTTTTCCCGTAAAAACTTTATTTAAATGGATTGTTAATCAGTGCTTTAAGAGTATTTGTTAGCATTTCTATTTTCTTAAAAGCACAAGAATATGGCATAGCATGGTGCAAATGCTTTTTCACAAGGAAATTCTTGCAAAGTTAATGGCTACTTCACAGATGACAGAAAATAGTCCGAAAGTAGAGTGTTAAACTAATTATTTCCTGACCATTCTTCTCTTCCTTTTCATTTTTTATTTTTTATTATTTTAACGACAGGAAGCATAGGGATTTTATTCGTTTGAATATCAATTTAGTATAGTTTCGACCTTCTCTTTTAATACAAATCATATGTCCTACTTTTTGTATTCCAGTTTATACTCTATTAATTATAAAGCAAGACTTAGGTACAATACTCAAGTGTTGTTTCTTAAATTCCCTTTTAAGATTATGCCATTTGGATTTCTTCTTATGGGATGAAAATGTATTTTTTAGTTAAGTAGCAACATGGCTGAATCTTAAGAGGGGAACCTAAAGAATAGCACCTAATGTACTTTACTTAAGTTTTGTCCTTAATTATAATATGTTTGAATTTTATTTTTATTTTAAACTTTTCTTATTCTATAAGAAAAGGTAAAAGAATATATGGCAAAATGAAACAGATA
The DNA here is from genome assembly GCA_023736055.1 of Quercus glauca. Taxonomy (NCBI): domain Eukaryota; kingdom Viridiplantae; phylum Streptophyta; class Magnoliopsida; order Fagales; family Fagaceae; genus Quercus; species Quercus glauca. The sequence continues at coordinate 31,780,465 of CM043323.1, read as the reverse complement.
ATTTGTATTTTTTTCATTCTTGCACAAAATTTTGTTAATTTATAAGGAAAGTAATAAAAATACATGGTAAGTTATATTTGCAAAGTATGCAATGAAAAAAAAAATGTAGTATGGAGCTTGCCATGTATTCTTGACTTTCCTTGTAAATTACAAAAGCTTAAAATGAAAAAAATAAATAAATAAACTCATGGCATATTATAATTAGTGAAGGATGAATTGAAAAGCAAAAGGTTGGATAGAAAATTTGTATTCTTCTACAATTGCACACATTTTCTTATCATGTCAACATTTTTTTAAATACGCTTTCAAAATGGGAGTGTCAAGTTAGTGATCCACATAACCCAATAGAGATGAGTTTAAGTTACACCTAGTGTATAGTTACACCTTTTTTACACCGTAGATTTCTAAAAGATCTAATGGTTAAAAAATACACCATTAAATATTATTGCTTTCCTTTTTTTGTCTCTCTCTTTATTTATTGTTTTTGGGCACTTGCCATTTTCAACAACCCACTTTTCAATTGAGTCATTAAACAATTCAAACTCTCTCCACCCAACCCGTATTCTTCTTCTTCTACTATTCTCTGTCTCTCTCTCTCTCTCATATCTGTCTAGACCTCTCTGAAAAATATCTTTTCTCTTTTGTCCTTTAGGGCAGTCATGCTATTTGAAGGTTACTCAACATACGGGCGACATGAGTGTATGTGCCCCCAGAAGCACTTAAGCATCCAAAGACTAACTCCATTTTATAACTAAACAATGTCATTTCCTATACATGCATCCTATTACAGATTAGCTACTTTTGCCCCATCAATTAGAAGGTTCTCAGAGAAGTATTTATTAGTAAATGATGCAAAGCTTGGATGTTGATATTTTTCAATGAGTCACAGGAAGCACACAATAATATCGTAGGCAAAGAAACAAATTTCAAGTTAATACTTCATTTTTTTGAACAGCTATTAATTCATCTTCAATTTTTTCCTTATGTGCCCCACCTAGAAATACCACTCCTCAAAAACGACACTCAAATTCTATCACTAAAACAGTGAGATTCAAAGAAAACAAGAAAAAAGAAGAGAAAAGGAAAAAAAAAATAACAAGACTGGTAACTTCTATTTTCACTTCTTGGATGGTAACTTGTGGATGCATCTAATGGACAAAGTAAGGAAAATAAGAGCTTGCCTCAAGCTTCCCAGCCCCTCAAGAGGGTAGCACATGCAATCAGAGAGGTCTAGACAGATATGAGAGAGAGAGAGAGAGAGAGAGAGAGAATAGTAGTAGAAGAAGAATACAGGTTGGGTGGAGAGAGTTTAATGATGCATTTGAAAAGTGGGTTGTTGAAAATGTCAAGTGCCCTTGAATCAAGTGAAAAACAATAAATAAGGAGAGGGACAAAAATGAAAAGTAATAACATTTAATGGTGTTTTTTTTTAACCATTAGATTTTTTAGAAATTTACGGTGTAAAAAAGGTGTAACTTTACAAGAGTTACACCAAGTGTAACTTGAACTCATTTCAACCCGATATACGAGAAATTATAAATTTTTCTAGTGGACTACGTCACTTGTCCACCATTCTACTAAAAAACTTTCACTTATTTAAAATTGCTGAGTCAGTAATTAATTTTTGTTTAAAAAAATTTTCTAACAAATAATTTTTAAACAAATGGAAGTTTTTTAGTGGAAATGGTGGACCACATTACTTGTCCACTATGTGAATCTTATAATTTCTCCCAATATACCTCGCCTAAAGGACTTTTATGAAAAACTTCTTGTGGATATTATGTGAACAGTTTATGTTAGAGAGTGTAAAACAATATTTAATTAATTACCCATCTTAAATTTTTTTTTTATTTTAAAATCCTTCCAAAAAGAAATTAATTTTTTTTTTATTATATATAAAGTAGAAAAGAGATAAGTAGGAATCTTTTTTTTTTTTTTTTTGAAAAGATAAATAGGAAGGGGAAGTTTGTGAGTATGAGATAGAAATTAATTATAACCTGGGGAACCGGGAGAATAACAAAAGCATCCAACCAGAAGCCTTTAAAAGATCGCAGGTTGTGAGAGGCAATCGCACGTGCGTCCCACACGAGTTTCCCACACCCAACCACCATGGATTCGCTAGACACGTACGCCAACCTGAACTGAAGCCACACGTGGCAGAGATGAACCAGGTCGACACACGTGCGAACCAAAGTGAGCACGATAGCCAACACAACATGCATGCAGAAACAAGGGGGCCCATTCTGTACAGTACTCACGTACATCACGTTGAAGAAGAGAGGATCAACGGCCAAGGCCAAGCCACGTGCCAGCAAGACCCCACGGTTCCACCTCTTGATGTTCTTGCTACGTGGGTCCAGGACACGACACAAGATTGGATCCCACCAACGGGTCCGAGCGATTGAATCGGAGCTGAAACATTGTGAGTCGCTGTAGGATCGGTTGTCTTTGAGAGAGATTAAGGAAGAACCAGCTGAGGACTCCCAGTGAGGTTTGTTTGTTGGGTCACAGCGAATGGAGTGAAAAACTGGGACCCCAACTTGGTTGCTGATATGGCATTCTTTGAAGTTGGCAATAGGGTTGTCTTCATCGCTAATACTACTTCTATTCTTGTTGTTGGTGGCGTTAATGTTATTGTTTGTGTGTGAATTTCTTGATGATAGCTCTACCCACCTGTATATGCAAAAAACAAAGAAAAAGAATGTGGGAAATTCAAAAACCTCATTAGTCTACATCTTATAAACATTGCATGTGTAGAGAGAAAAGGACAGAGAGATAAGATTTTGGTAATTACCTTGAGGAGGAGGACATTGTTGAAGGTAGAAGATAGAAAGATAAGAAAAACTATCTAGAGGCAGAGAAAGACAGAGAGGGTTGGGAGGGATTACTGTGTGAATTGGGTGGTAGTAATGTAGTACTAGTAGTAGTATTATGGTCTGTCAGAGAGAGAGAGGCACGTTGCGCATGAAGGAAGGCACCATGGTTGTAAGAACAAGGGATATACTCTTACGTGGGTGTTGGTGATTGAGGCTGCCTTGCTATATTTGAACTGTCCCACATATAGTTCCAAATGCTTACTTACCTTCCATGTCAGCATAGATACCTATAGATATCCAACAAGGAAAATCAAATTGCTTAATTGTGTTTACTGTACAGGGAAAAAATATAGTATCACAACTTTTTATATCATAATTTTGTCATAACTTTGATGTGGCACACATTGAATGGAGGAAAAAAATTTATTGATCTATGTGAAAGTGACACGTAACTAATCATAATCTACCACATAAAATAGTTGTAGAAAATTGTGTAATAGACGTTATAAACATAAAATAACTCTAATGTATATTGGGGTTTTTATTTTTGTTTTTTAATGAATAAAAGAGTAAAGAGAGGTGACTAAAGTGGCTTATTACGTAGGTGTTACCATTATAGTCCTATTCATTAGAAACCAGTGAGCTATAATTGTTATATATCCAAACCCATGAGAGCACTAATGGGCATTTGAGGGTCTATTAATTGGAAATCAGTGAGCTTTAATTTTTATCCAAACCCCACGAGGGTACTAAGCTAGTGGGTATTAGGGGCCATAATTGTCAAAACGTGAATCGTATCGTGAATCGATTTTTATATAAATGGTATATTTATTATAAATTTTAAATATATTCAACTAATGACTAATTTATTCATCACTTATGTAGTAATATTTAACAAGCTAACTAAATAAATCAAACTAGCATGTGTATATAACATACACATTCAAATTACTTAAATTTGAAATTGATAACATATTACAAATGATCTAAAAATAATAATTTATTTTCATCACATTCATCAAATTGCCTAATTAACCCCATCTAAGTCAATGTTATCATCATATTTATAATTTTGCAAATTTATTTCTTCATTAAAATTTTCTTCATTGTCATTTGTCATTAACATTTACTATCTCTTCTTGTTCTTTTTATTTTAATAATTTTTTTATAATATATTTTTTGGAATTCTAGTTTGTTGGACTTATAACAATAGTGATAAAAATAAAAAATTTATTATTATGTTTATAATTTTGCAAACTTGTTTCTTTAATAAAATTTTCTTCATCATCATTTGTCATTAACATTTACTATCTCTTCTTATTCTTTTTATTTCAATAAATTTTTTTTTGGCATTCTAGTTTGTTGGACTTATAACAATAATGATAAAAATAAAAAATTTATATTGTCAATTAATATTTTATTCATAGTGTGGGGGTAAAAGCCTAACATCACGTGTTGGGCCTAAGGCCCAATTCGAATATCACTATGTCTGAAGAGAAGAAAATGGTTAGGAAGGAGTCCAGGTGAAAGAAATATATTTGAAAACAAACAAGGAAGATAGTCCGAAGAGGACCCTAGTGATCCGAAGAGGTCATTTCTCCTCGGACACCAAGGGGACTTGATCAAGCAAGTATACGGAAGGTTTGATTGATCTTTCCAACAACTTCAATGACAAGGGCAAGCTTTGGGCATGCCTGGAGATGATAAGAACATATAAATATCTAAAAAGAAAAGCTGCTACTACCGTATTTAATGCACTGCAACAACTTTTCTGACTGCATTTATGTGGAAAAGACCCCTGAACAGTGCAATCTCAGCTACCACCACTCACGGAAAACTAAAGCAGATATCTGATATGACATGTACTCAAGTGAATGTTTAGATGAAGCACAGGTGGACAGTGCAGATAAAGAGGAAGAATGATATATAAATGTAATAGGCCTTTAAAGAGAGGGGGGGGGGGGGGGAAAGAATCTAAAGAAAAAAGTCTAAAGAATTGTATTCACCTTTCAATCAATAACAAGCCTCTTCGGACTTGAGATTATTTAGCTTTCAAGCGTGTTATTATGTCAGTTGACCGTTGCTAGATTCACAACCAGCCTAACTTTTTAACCCACCCTCTACAAATTCATTATTCTAGGTTCGTTGGGCTCATTTTCCTGACCTTCAGGGCTTGGGCCACGAATTTTGGACCCTACACATAGTGTATAAAATAAATTTGTAAATATTAAAGTAAATGGTAAGTGTATATAGTGTAGTCCAATTGTAGGAGAGAGAGAAGAAAAAAAAAACTTATGAATATGTTATTTAAGTAGGGCAAACTAAGTAAACTAATAATTTTATGTTAAAAACAAGTCTAACAACTTGTTAGATTTAAATAAAAGTACAAATTTTAACAAAAAAACTCATTTTAAAGCATTTGTCCATGTATCGTACGATACGTACAATTTTACGATACGATACGATACGATTCATACGATACGCACACTGTATCGTACGATTCATGAGCACTTACGATACGCCAATACAATATAGAACTTTTTACACACGATACGATACGTATTGTGTATTGTACGATACTGACAACTATGTTAGGGGCCACAGGTGATAGGTTTAATTTTCTTAAGCGTTTTTTATTAAAGAATTCAAACTTGAAACATGTACCCTTAAATCACTTGTAAGTATACTCAATAACCACTACACCATCACCCTTGATGGTGTTCTTCTTAGTTGTTCTGGTATTCCCATAATTATTACTACTTCTTCATTTGTAATTATTCCTTTTTCTTAATGTGTACTATTATTACCATAATTTTACTTAAGCAATTTATTTAGGAAAATTCTTAGTTTACATTATACTATCAAAGTAATATTTACATTGTATCTAAGCAAATGTGTAAAACATTATACTCTCATAAGTCACATGTTTTGACTTTAAATGCCATTGCCAAATTAATTGATTGGGAATGTATAAATGCATGTGTCTATTATCAAGGGCAAAGGGAGGGAGGGAGGTGGCTCCCTTTAACTTTTCAAAAATCCTCCATTCTTTTTGTATTTTTGGTATAAAAAAAATTAGATATAAATTTAAATAATGGCCCCCTAGATTTTTACTAAAAACATGTAATTCATTTATACAATTGACTAATATTTTTGTTCCCTCTAATTACTCTGATATCACACATACTCATTAAATCAAAGTGTGTTTAATGTATACCATATGTAACTTCCTCTACCTTGAAATTTGGAGGAATAACACTCTATTCCAAACTTAAAAGGAAAGAACACTCTTCTCCCTTAAAATCAAATGAATGTGAAGAGGGAAAAATATTTTTTCTCTTCAGGTTTGAGGTAGAGTGTCATTTTCCAAAATCTCAATAGAAGGGAGTGTAATTATCTCAATAATGACAAGACTTTTTCTTTTTCTCTTTTCTTTTGCTAAGATGTAAAGACTTACTTGATGTAAATATTTTTGTTTACATAAGAAGATATCATATGTTAAATCAATATTACAAACATATATTCTTCATGTATAAGAAATATAAATATATTATATGTGTGTGTTATTCTTAGGATTTAATATATATATATATATATATAGCTTGGTCCCCTTGAAAAATTTTTCTAGCTCCGCCACTATGTATTTCTTTTGGTGTCTTCTTCTTGTTTTGTTATATATTTTATTATTTTTCTCATTATTTTTTTAAAAAATTATGAAAAACACACTTGAAATTTTGTATAAATTTAAGAATATTTTGGAAAAATTCAATAATTACTATTAGATTCTTAAGAATGGTAATCTAATATTCCCAAAAATTGTATTAGATTTCTATTCAAACCAAACATGAGCATAACTACATTTTCAAGTATTACATTCAAAAAATCTGGATATTGGAATATAATATAAATTCCCCAAACCAGACACCATCTAATTTCTTAAACTGTCAATGTCTAAAAGATTTTATCAAATATATAACTGTTTAATTAGGACTTTCCTTTGTGGATGTAAACCATCGCATCATGTATTAAAATCTTGCTTCTGCTTTTTTTTTTTTTTAATCATTCACTCAACAATTTTTATATGGTATCAGAACCAAATCCAGTCTTGGCTCACTGAGAAATTTTGTCTTTTTCTTCCATCAAACCAACATCAGATCCGTTCCCAAAAAAAAAAGGAAAAAAGAACTCGCGATGTCTAAATGCAATGAACGTTAGAATTTGATATTGTGTGCTTAATGTTATATCATTGTATCATGCACATTAATGAGTTAATTAAGACTTCAAAATTCATCAACTTATTGGGTTGTCATGAATAATTTTTAAATTTATAAAGTCTAAAAGCGATTTATTTACTAAGTAGTGTTTGAGCATGAATAAATTAACTTTAAAAAAAAAAAGAAAAAGAAAAAGGTGAACATTATATGTAAGTGGTTAATAATGAATACAAAATTAATGAGAAATGTACTTTTCTTGGATAATGATGAAAAAAGGTTTTGCTTTTCAGATAACTAATCGCTAACCCGTGCGATGCACGGGAAAGCACAAATATTTGCAAAATCTATTTAACATTATAGCTATATTTAGTTAGGTTCAAATGCCCCCTTCTTGAATTATCAAAAAATAATCCTAAACACATACTCACAGATTTGACGGCCCTTAAAATAATCCTTATATATGTTTAGGGTTGTGAGAAAAGAAAGCCTAAACACATACTCACGGATTTGATGAAAAATAGTCCTGAAAAACTGAACTTCATAAACCTTGACAGATACCTATTTGTTGAGTAGCTGTCAAGCCACGGGATTCAGACGACTCTCTAAGCCTCGATAGATACTAGCTGTCGAGCTTTAATGAGCAGCACTTTCACACTTGATTTTTGGACAGACTTGCATGGCTTTAACACTTGAACTTGAAACAAGATTTCTTGAAGTATCAAACACATCCTAGATCTACCAAATTACAAGTAAAATGCATTTTGTCAAAGAATTAACCAATTACACAAAATAGTGACATGTGTTCCTAACATGTAAAACACGTATGTCCTAATAATTTCCCCCTTTGGCAATCCGTGACAAAACCACAACAAACAAATGAGATATGAAAGAAGTCATAAATCACTCAACTCATATTCGCTTGTTGAGTACAATAAAATATATCCTAACACAAACTTTTGAAAAACTTTGCAAGAAGAAAGTCTATGGCAAGAAGACTTTGACAACCTGTATTTTTGAAACACTTTAAACAAAACTCATTAAGGCATCTTAGTGTGAAACAAAAATAATAGATTGCATAAAAGATATAAGAAGCATGTGCATAAAGAGAGAAAAGAAACAACACATGTAAGGGTAGGTGAAAAACATACATCAATATATAAAGAATATAAGTACAATATATGTCAAAATGGTCGCAAGACCCATATACAAGAACAATGTATCTAAAAAGGAGAGAAAAGAAAAAGATACATAAAATCCTCAATACATCCCTCAATATCAACACTCCCCCCAAACAAAAATCTCCTATACTAACTCTCCCCCTAACTATGACTACTCTCGTAACCAAAACTACTTCCCCTTTTTATCACGAGTGACAAAGAGTAAGAGTGTCAAGTAGACATCTTATCAGCATTGGAAGAGCTAGCATCTCCATCATTCTCATCATCAGAAGTTGTAGATCATCATCATCATCCTCATCCTCAGAAGCCTTTGGAGTAAGTGGAGGAGAAGTAAAAAAGCCACCTATGACCCCCTGGTGTCATGCAATATGACCAACACGGGTGTTCACCTGACACAACTCATCATTGAGAGTGTCGAGGCGAGCATCCATGTGCTGAAGCTACGCCATGATGTCCTCGAGAGTCACACCGATTGTAAAAGAAGAGGGAGCGAATGTGGATGGAGCCAAATGAGTGGAAGGAGCTGCTGACCCGGACTGCCTCGACTAAAACTATGCCTTGCTCCATTTAACGGCAGCGGCATCTATAGCACCTATAACAGAGAAGTGGTCGGACACAAGAAAGGGAACAGAAAAATGGCGTAAAATTCTCGTGATAGCCGAAGGAAAGATAAGCTTATCATGGGTTGTCGAATCCTTATATAGATCTATGATAGAAAGCGAGGGCGTAATAGAGTTATAATGAGATAAGGGATGAAGAACAAAGGTCATGATCATGTTCAGAAACCGAGGGCCTTTAGCAAAGCCCGAACAGTAAGTGAACTGAAGCTCACCCCAATCAGAAGGGCGCTTACAAAAATAAGAAATAAGCTCGTCTTTAGACACTGTCTTAAGATGGTCACAACCAGGGTAGTTAGAATGCTCTACCCTAGGGACACGGAGCACATTGGATACAATATTCGGTGTGACAACAATGAGCGTACCTCGAACGCGAGTAATAAAAAGAGGTACTGAAAAATCAAATCCATGCATGTTGGAGTAAAACTCCTAGATCAGCACGGATAGATAAGTGACCAAGACGTCACACAGTGACTCCTATTCCCTACTGTGGATAACAGTGGGAAGTTCAGTGTCGGAGAAGTCTGACAAGATGACTTGGCGTTCAGAATGAATGCCTCGTCGGGAAAAGTTCTCAAAGAAGTCTGATTTGGCATTCTCATCACGGAACCTGACAAAAAAAGGTGTAGGATCAGAAGAAGTGGATGCCCCGAAACGAAGAGTGTTCCGGGACGAAGTAGATTTGCGTTTGGGTGTCATAAAAGCATACTAACGCAAACAGAAGAGAGAAAGGGAGAAAGAGACAATCAGAAAAATCTCAAGCAGCAAAAATATATCAAAATATAGTGAATAGAAAGAACGTATGCATGGGAATGCATGAACATGTGACATGCAAAGGTAATTGCATCATGGGCTCAGCCCAATCCAATTCTACCAACACACAATTAGTTACACATGTATAATACACATCTAAATGCATGAAAATATAGTTGTGATGCAAATGAGATGCAATGCATGAAGTTTTTAAAATCAAATCTTTAAAACCCATCCCAAAAAATTTGCAAAAACCTCATCAATATGAAAAATCCCAAACATTTTCCCAAAACCCTAATTTTTAAGTCAAAAGATATGAAAATGCATGAAAAAGAAGGATTATGACACTTACCAAGTGAAGAAAACTTGATTAAGGTTGAAAAATCCTTGAGGAAAAGGTTTGGCGTGGGAAAGAGAGGTTTAGGGAGGTGAGAAGTCTGGAGAGATTGAGCGAAATGGGAGCTGAATCGCGCTGACTCTATTTATAGAACCTCACTAATTCTCGATAGATCAAGAGGTGTCGAGATCTAATAGGGTCGACAGATGCATCTATCAAGCAGGTATCCAGAGGTGTCCACAACAAAAAGGAAGCTCGATGGATCGAGGATCTGTTAAGGAGCTATCAAGGGGACAGAAAGATTCTCAATTGATAGACCTAGCTATCAAAAGGTGTCGAGATTGCAATAAAAAGCAACTGAAGAGCTCGATAGATAAGCTAGGTATCGGGAGGTGTTGAGGAGTTGTCGAGATTGCGTAAAACTAGTTTTTCAAAGAAGAGAAAAACACAAACATGAATGCAATCAAACATGCAACTCTACTAAGGATTCAAACAACATTTTAAACTTCCAAAATCATTTCTCAACAAAAAAAAAATGTTAAGCACGTAGATCCCAAAACACACACACACACACACTAAACGAGTCTAAGCAATTTTATATTTCAAAAACAAGTTAAGACAGTTTAGTGAGCATACATTAACACATGTAAACCTTGTGATGGCCGAATCACATTGTACCTTCACATGTATTAAGAGTAGCAAAGAATATTGCGTGTTGTGTGTGAAAAACATCGCAAGATTGCATAAGTGTATACATGTTATGACGATTTAAGATATGAGAAAATCACTTTAACTCACACACAATCATAACTGTTTGATGGAGACTACACCTTCAAGGTACATCCTATAACTCCCACATTTCCTAAAATACACGCTCGCAATCATATAAAGCATATTGATCTTTTTGCTTTTTATTTTTCTTTGCATTTTTTTTTTAATAAGCATATCATGCATGGGCATATAAGAGAAAGAAAAGAAATACCCAATGATGTTAAGCATTTGACATTGCACTTTTGCTATGCCGAAGTATACTGATGTCATTTCATGATTGGCAGGCAACAATGATGAAATTGTTATTAATGCATTTCTATTAGGATTTTCTAGTCCTTCCCATAAAAAAGAGTGATACGAGTGTTAAGTATAAAAGATTACTTAATCTTACTCATCACAAACACGAGCCACAAAGCTCACTTGCTTAGTTGTGCATAGAGATGCTCATCTAAGCTACAAAAGATACAAAGTTTAGAAAACTTTGTTTCAATGGCCATCCAAGGTACACAAGTACCAATGTACACAAACACACACTGTTTTTGTATTTTTCAAATTTTCAATATTTTTTTATTTTTTTTTATTTTTATATGAAAAACAAAACAAAGAAAAACTGAAAATAAAACCAAACAAAAGCATGTTAAACAAAACAAAGCAAAGTATAAAATTAGATGCAAATGCATGAAGAAGGAAGAGAAGAGGAGATCAATCCGTGGAGATGACACCAATGTTTTGGCGAAGGAATTCAAACCGTTTGCTGTCAAGAGGTTTGGTAAACAAATCAGCCTTCTGATCATCAATGTGAATAAACTCAAGAGTAAGAGTACCATCTTCGACAAGTTTCCTAATGAAGTGATGTCGAATCTCTATGTGTTTAGTTTGAGAATGTTGAATCGGATTCTTAGAGATGTTGATGGCACTGGTATTATCACAATAGATGGTAAGATGTTCTTGACAAATACCGTAATCATGGAAGAGTTTTTGCATCCATAGAAGTTGGGTGCAACAGCTACCGGCAGCGATATACTCAGCTTCTAAAGTGGATAATGAGATGGAATTTTGCTTTTTGCTCATCTAGGAAACAAGATTATTACCCACATAGAAATAACCCCTCGATGTACTCTTTCTATCATTAGCATTCCCAGCCCAATCAGCATCAGAATACCCAGCTAAGACATTATATGTGTCCTTGCTATACCACACACCAAGGTCGACAGTGGTTTTAACATACTTTATGATTCTTTTTAAAGCTACCCAGCTAAGGCATCATATGTGTCCTTACTGTACCACACACCAAGGTCGACAGTGGTTTTAACATACTTTATAATTCTTTTTAAAGCAATCATATGAGACTCTTTGGGATTAGCCTGATATCTAGCACACACTCCCACACTATAACTAATGTCAGGTCTACTAGCCGTAAGATAAATAAGACTACCTATCATGCTTCTATAGAGAGAAGAATCAACACTTTTACCTAACAAGTCAACAGTGAGTTTAACATTTGGGCTCATAGGGGTTCTAACAGAACTAGTAGATTTCAAACCAAATTTCTTCACAAGATTTTTAGCATATTTAGATTGAGATAGCAATATACCTAAATCTTGTTGACGAATCTGCAATCCAAGGAAGTGAGTTAGCTCTCCAATCATGCTCATCTCGAACTCAGCCTACATGAGTTTTGAGAAGCTATGAGCAAGTTCATCCTTTGTTGACCCGAAGATGATATCATCAACATAGACTTGAGCAACTATCAACTCGCTGTCTTCCCTCTTTATGAAGAGAGTTTGATCTGCTTTTCCTCTGGTGAACCCATGTGACACCAAGTATTGTGTGAGCCAATCATACCAAGCTCTAGGGGCTTGGTTTAATCCATAAAGTACCTTCTTATGGTACAACACATGATCCGAAAAGTGTGGATCAATGAACCCTTTTGGTTGAGCCACATAGACATCTTCTTTAAGCAACCCATTCAAGAAAGCAATATTCAACATCCATTTGATAGAGCTTGAACCTCAAGTGAAAAGCCAAGGCTAGGAGAATTCTAATGGACTCCATATTGGCTACCGGAGCAAATGTCTCATCATAGTCTACTCCTTCCATTTGTGAGTATCCTCGAGTTACAAGACGAGCCTTGTTGCAGATCACATTACCCTCCTCATTAGTTTTATTGTGGAATATCCACTTTTTGCCAATGATGTGCTCACCCTTCGGTCTAGGTTCCAAAGTCCAGACATCATTCCTCTGAAACTGAAGCAATTTATTGTGCATAGCTTTAACCCAGCTTTCATCCTGAAGAGCTTCCTCAACTTTAGTGGGTTCAACCTACGACAAGTAACAAGAATAAGACACAAAGTTAGCAACACATTTATTAACTGTACGCTTCCTTAGTGTAAGTTCATTCATGTTTCCCACAATAACATCAGGAGGATGATTCAATTTGATCCTAGAAATAGGTCCTTTCTCCTCATGGGTTTCAGAATCAGGTGAAGTAGAAAAGTCTGCTGAATCTTCTACAATACTTGAGTATCTGGAGTACTAGGAGATGCAGGTTCTTGTTCAACAATTTCTTGAACTTCCTTGGGCTCGGGAGGAAGAATTTCTTTGGGGATTTCCTCACTAAATTTCTCAAAACCAGAATCCGAAGATTCATCAATGACAACATTTACTGTTTCCATTACCTTCATGGTTCTTTTGTTGTATACTCGATAAACTTTACTTGTAGAAGAGTATCCCAAAAATATTCCTTCATCACTTCGAGAGTTAAATTTTCCCACATTCTCTCTATCCTTAAGAATGAAACAAGTACTTTCAAAGATTCTAAAATATTTAACATTTGGTTTCCTTCCCTTCCATAACTCATATGGAGTCTTCTTGGTACGGGGTCTAAAGTACACCCCATTAACCATATGACAAGCAATATTAACGGCTTCTCCCCACAAGTTTCTAGCCACATCCTTATTATGCAACATGGCTCTAGCCATCTCCTGAATAACCTTGTTCTTTCTTTCTACTACACCATTCTGCTGAAGAGTAATAGGAGTAGAGAATTATTGAGATATACCTGATCTTGTGCAAAAGGACTCCATATATGAGTTTTCGAATTCTTTACCATGGTCACTTCGAATTCAATCAATCTTCAGGTTCTTTTCATTCTGCAATCTTGTGCACAAGGCTTCAATGTGCTTAAGAGCATCAGCCTTGGATTGTAGGAGGATAACCCAAGTGTACCTAGTGAAGTCGTCTACTACAATCATGATGTATCTCTTTCCACCAAGAGACTCGGTTCTAGTTGGACCCGTAAGATCCAGATGTAGTAGACGTCTGAGTGCCCGGATGTTTAGCTTTCATCTGTTTCCCAAGCTGACATGGTCCACACACCACATTGCTCACTCTACTGAGCTTTGGTATCGCCAAGATGGATTCATGCTTAGATACAATTGAAAGATGTTTGTAGCTAGCATGTCCCATCCTTTGGTGCCATAGATCTTCATTTGGTAAACGAATGTTATTACACACAATATCCACATCAAGAACCAATCCATAACAATTGTCTAGAGTGCAAACACCACTTATAAGTTTCTTTCCGGACTCATCCATGACAAGGCACTTTCCTTTTGAGAATAGTACCATGAAGTCTTAATCACATATCTGACTTATGCTCAATAGGTTCACCCTCAAACCTTCTACATATAGAGCATTTGCAATGTCCAACAATCCAGGTAGAGAGATGATTCCCTTTACTTTAATCTATGATTTGCTCCCATCACCAAAACTAACATTGCCACATTTCTTAGAATCGAAAACCTTAAAGAGAGATCGATCACCAGTCATGTGTCTTGAGCAGCCACTGTTAAGGTACCACAAACACATGTCCATAATTTTAAATGTAGACTTCATCATGAAGCACACTTCGTGCTTAGATGACAGATCAATGGGAATGGTGTTTTCTCTCTTCTGCCTTTTATGAGCTAAACCTTTAACCTTCACTCTTCTCAGACAAACTCTTTTGCACATTTTCATTCTGAGACAGTCTAGTTTCTTCTTTGTCAAACTGAGATCTTTTCCAATAGTCATCATAATAGAATTCAAATAACTTTTAGACTTGCATTTTCTGATACACTCAAACAAATAGAGATTAGAAAAATAATATGTATTTTAAAATAAAAATCTCTTCAAGCCAGTTGCAGCCATGACAACAGGGGTCAATGGATCACACAGAAAAGATTAACCCTAATTAGAGTGTGTCTGCTCTGATACCACTTGATAGGCCAAAAACGTATTGACCCCTTGTGATGAATTAATTAATTAATTAGCCAAATTTATTAATTAATCAAATTAGTATGCAAAGCGCGTGGTAGCACAAACAAATCACCAATTAAACTAAGTATGCAGTGGAAAATAAATTGACATGGTGATTTGTTTACGAATGTGAAAAACCTAGACGGCAAAAATCCCACTGGGTGATTTTAAGGTCACCACTCCCGAGAATCCACTATTATTACAACAAGCAGTTACAAGTAAAAGAATTCCAGTACCTTATACCAACTTACAGTTAAACCCGTACCCCAATATCCAATTGGACTTGTTCTGTAGTAACAATCTCTCATTTTCAATGCACTGCTCCCAGTATGTGACTAATCAATTGTGCGGATCCCAGTACGCGACTTGATCACTAACTTGAGAAGGATGTTAGCTGCAAAGTTCTTCAGTTCATCCAGACGATGAAGATCATGAAATTGCTTGGTCACAAAACCCTCCGGTGTACAAACACAGCACTTCTTGAAGAACTAGGGCAAACTAGGTCTCCGGTCACACTCTTCTTCACACTTATGAAATTTTCTCTTGTGCAACTTGTGTCACCTTTGACGGCCCTTAAAATAATCCTTATATATGTTTAGGATTGTAAGAAAAGAAAGCCTAAACACATACTCACAAATTGGATGAAAAACAATCTTGAAAAACTAAACTTCATAAACCTCGATAGATACCAATTTATCGAGCAGCTGTCGAGTCATGGGATTTAGACAGCTCTCTAAGCCTCGATAGATACTAGCTGTCGAGCTTTAATAAGCAGCACTTTCACACTTAATTCTTGGATAGACTTGCATGGCTTTAACACTTGAACTTGAAACAAGGTTTCTTAAAGCATCAAACACGTCCTAGATCTACCCAATTACAAGTAAAGAGCATTTTGTCAAAGGATTAGCCAATTACACAAAATAGTGACATGTGTTCCTAACATGTGAAACACATATGTCCTAACATTTGCAGATTTCTACACATCATAAAATAAAATTATGTCATAGAGTTGTGACGTATGCTAATCAAGCAGCTCTCCTATCATAGAAGTTAACTACAATCACATACTTTAAAAAATTACAATAAGCCATACAACTATAATTTTCTTTTGGTGTTCAAGTAAATACTTTAGAATATTATGCATTATGAAAACTAAAAGGCATGGAATGAGTTTAATGACATGATGAAATAGATAAGTAGTACCTAAAAGAAGCAATAAAGTGGGACAAATTCCTTTATAATTTGAAAAAGATGCTATCTATTCCCTTGAGTAGCTCCATCTCCTCCATACTTGAAAGTCCAAGATCAATATAACACAATTGAAATAAAAATAGAATACCATGCCCAACATCAAATTATAATAAGGCCAACTATTAAAGTTTACTAAAGACATATAACCTGGTATTGCAGCTTCTTCAGTGTGTGAAGTGTGAACCCCTCTTTTTATAAGTTTTTGCCACCCATCATTCTCTTCCAAAGAATAAATAAAATATCCACAAAACCTTGAAAGCATTCAACTTTGTACAAAGAACAATGTACTTTTAAATTTTACAATTTGAACAAACTGAACAAATCTTTCAAGTTTTTTCAAACAGAATCACTCGGGTTTATGGAGAAACAAAAATCACAGAATAATGTATCATTAAGATAAACAAAAGAAAAAACCTAACAAAAGTAGCACTAACAGTACCCAACAAAGAAACCAAAAAAAAAAAATCAAATTTTACAAAGGGAAGACAATCTCTTCGAAAAACAAAGTAAACAAACAAACAAACAAAGATGGCTTAAATCGAATGGACAACGTTTCTTAGGAAGATAGAAAGAGAGGTATTGTGCAACTGTTACTCATCAACATATCTTATATTTATTTGATTTGGCACCTCTTGAAAAGAAAGGGAAAGCTTTTAAATCACCATCGCAAACGTATTATGTTCTTATAATGCAACAAATAACCAAAACAAATAGGGTGAATTGCAATTGTATTCAATTTTCAAAATTATGAATTCTGCAACCCAAAACTACGAAACTTACATAGCAATCAGTGACTAAAATTATTTGACTTACATGAATCAACTTGTTGCTTCCGCATGATACTAACCTTGTACAAAAATAATCTGGGAGATTGACATAAATGAATTGGGAGAGAGAGAAAGAATTATATATCAAAATGGTTGTGGCTATTCATAATCTTGCAAGTTTAATAAGAATCTGGGAACTTTACCCTGCGCTCACCAAGCCAACAAAACATATAAACATATATATATATATATATTCAGGTGTTGAAGACATTATTGTGGTTGCTGCTTCTAAAGATAGCATCCTAAGGCTGTGGAAGGTGTGTGTATATATATATATATATATATATAGAGAGAGAGAGAGAGAGAGAGAGAGAGAGTGTGTGTGTGTGTGTGTGTGTGTTTGTATGTTTGAGTTACAACATATTGGCTTCTTCTATTTACCTTCCACAGCCTTAGGATGCTATCTTTAGAAGCAGCAACCACAATAATATCTTCAACACCTGAATATAGAGAACAACTTTAACATTGATAGTGCAAAGAAGTAGAGTCATTGAAACCTTGACCTTTAGAAAGAAACAGATATTGCCAAGCAAGGAATAGATGAAAAAAAATATCTTCAGAAACTAAGTAGGACAAAAAAAATGTATAAAAATAATTACTAAATTGCTTTAGACATACAAAGTTCTTAAACAATTCAAATTATGGCATTTTTGGGAAGTAAGAAGCACTTTAGATTATCAATCATTGTACCTTATACCTTTTGGGTTGATGACACCAACAAAAGCGACAACGTCACTGACAAAAATTTAGGTTATCAATATTTTTCATATTCAAACTTCCTACCAATGGGAAAAGAAATACCCTTTTCTTTATCCCAGGTTTAGGCCTCTTATAAACTTCCTTTCCTCTTTTTGTAACAAAGACAGCACCACTTTAACAAAAATAGTTCCCATGAATCAAAATTTCTAAGCAAATCTAAATATCCCCATAAAGTAATCTCCAAAAGGATTATAAGCAGAGCACTTAGCTAGGAAAAATTTTCCTCAAAGCGAAAGCTTATCTGAAAAAATTTAGTAAACCCTTCACATTAAAGTTAAGATTCAAAATAACTTTCAGTAAGGATGGAAAGTTTCCTATCAGATTATCCTAAATACTTCTGATACAATTTTATGGTCATTTGGAATACAGTTATTTAAAAAGAGAAGATAGATAGAGAGGTTCATTTGAACAATAAACACCTCTCTATCTTGCTGTGATCAAATCAAGCCTGCTTCATTTAGTAAAAGTTGAAATTTCCGATTAGCACAGATGTTTCCACAATCCCACCCCATGATAGTTTATAATCCAACCTAGATTGCTTAATGTGCAGGTCACGCTTTCAAACTCAAACTCAAGACACTGTAATGTGGGGTTGATTCTGATGCCAAAACCCATATCCCCAAGCTACATAAGCAACTTGCCCTTACCCCTTTTACTATTTCAATCCTATAGTAAATTTTGATATATTGAAAGGAACCAAAATTGAGGGAGAACCTATATTAGGGTTTCGAGTATATATTGATAAAAACCAATTCTAAATCAAAACAAAATATGAACCTAAATCCTATTAAACACCCAAAATTAATATAAAAGATTTTACCTGTAGCCATTCCAGCAGTCTAATGTTAGGTTGGTTGTGAGGCGAAGCGTTTGTAGCTTAGTTGAATCGCTTTTGCTGGTGTTTACTTTCACTTTCTTCAATTGAACTAACGAGGAAAAGATAGAAAACAATTTTCTCTATTTAGTTTTAATCGCTTACCGTCGTAGGGGAAGAGAGAAAGCTTTGCGTCTAGCTTTTCGGTTTTTGGGTTCCTGCGTATGGGTCTTGCAATATTTGTTGGGCTAAGTTTGTGTTTGCGTTTGAAGGAGAGATAGAGACTGAGAAATGGGTTTTTGTATCGGGCTTTGTTTAGGAGTTGAAAAGAGTAAATTTTATCGGGTTTGTTTTGGGGAGAAATAGTTATTGGGTTAGAAATAGTTACGGTGTTTAGGGTTTTAGTTTTTTTTTTTAAAATAATGCTGATGTGGAAAATTGTGAGAGTTTCAGAGGTTTCGGTTTTATATACACACACACACACACACATATATATATAGATGAAAATGTTTTCCACCAATCCATTATGCCCTCGCCCTCTCTATCACACCACCATTGTTATTGCTACCACCAAACCAATTTCACCACTACTATACCACCATATATAGTTGCTTCCACCATTAATGCAACCCATTTACTGTCACTACCACCAACATCATACCATCTTTATTTTTGTCCTTGCCATCACTCCTTTAATTAACATCGCTGCCACCACTACAATCTATGTTGTCACCATGCCTATATAAATATTAATGATTTTTTGCACATATAAACAATATAAAATGTTTTGGAGATTAATTCAGAGTAGATGTTGATGGAGTGTAAAAAAAATCTATGGTTATTTTTGAGAGAGAGAGGAATGGTCCGAATGGAAGTGGTAAAATAAAATAGAGAGAAAGTTTGGAAAATGATATTATCAAAATTTTAAACTCTTTATTTAAGTTATTAAAATTAATACTTAAAAACCTAAAAAGATTTTTTTAAATAATATAAGTACGTAGTTGATAGTCGAGAAAAAGAAATTCTAATGATAAATTTCTCAATTGAAAAATACTTTAAATTTTCAGTTTAGTTTTTTTTTTTTTTTTTTTTGCTAAGTGAAGAATGAAGATGTCAAAGTTAATTTGAAGCCCAGGTACATATCCACCACAAGAGTGGAAGTTACAATAAAACCAAAGAGCAACTGGTTAAAAATCCTTTTTCACGGTTTCTATACGATTAAGGGCACCGATTTCTTCATTTGTATTTTTCAAGCTTTCTTTCACATAGCATTGCCACTTCACATGACTGGCCCACCGTAACACAAAAATACAAAGGAAGGTGTGAAAAATTTTGGTAAAGTATTCAGAATCAATAGACTTCTTGGTAAGATTATATAAAGTGAAGTTTTAAGTTGCTGTCACGCTTTAAAGTTAGTAATTAGGAAATATGTATCAAAATTTTAAGCCAATGATCATTGGCCTACTTCAATATGTTATATGTCTCTAAAATGAGGATAATTATACAATATTTGGTAGCATATAAAGGTTTATTCACTATTCTCTCCTTTGTACTTTGTTCTTCTCATGCCTCATAAGTAAAGTATAGATCCAAAACTTTAGCATTAGACGGTCGTTGTCATTCCACAATTTTTCTTTGTCAAATTTTTTTTTTTTTTTTTAATACGCGAATAGTTGGGGATAAGGGAATTTAAATATAAGATGTCTTCATTGAAAATATCAGGAGATATCAACCAATTAACCTACACGCTCTTGACATTTGATTGCCAAATTAAACTTTAAATTATAAGATGAAAATTGATGACATGCTAAATTTAGAGGTTGAACATCGTTAATTTACCTAAAATTAATTAACAACAATGGGAGAGAACACAATATACAGCAGTTTCATTAATTTGGATCCAAATATATAAAGAGGAGTTTAGATTGATTTTCACCCAGATTTATGACAACAGAACTGCAATCTTCCATTATGCATTCCTGGCAACACGTATTAAGGAAGAACAATTAAAAACTTTAAAACAATACAACCAAAGGAAAACATAGATACTTAATTATAAATAATATCAAAATCAAATGTACAAATTACAGGGAAATTAAAAGAAGTCCTTGCGGACACTCACATATTAAACAATCTTCAACCAAAACGTATAAAATTAATTTACCACACACATATATATATTTACTCCCCAATTAAACATCTCTCTGAAATAGTGAAATCTACTCTCATCGGATCTCTCACACCTGCATATATATTTATATATATTTACTGCACCAACTCTGAAATCCAATCGATCTGAGGCAAATCTGACTCCGATGATTCCCAGTTATCCTCAACATCCCTTATCTTCAAACCCCTCAAACTCGTCAAAAACTCCGAAACCCCATCACAACAACAACTCTCAACAACATGTTTCTTCTCCAACTGAACCGGCGCCGGCAAAGGCAAAGGCAAAGGCGGCGTTGTGGCATCCTCCTGACCGTTTGATCCATCGCGAACCCCATCTCCGCCGTTGATCATTCTTGGTCGGTACGTGTAGTGGCACTTATATTTAGTCTCAGACCGTAACTGCTCAGGCGTGTGCGCAAAAAAACATACCCTACGTTGGCAATAACGCCCAGCATTACACGCACGCGTGCGATACCTAGCTGGGTGAAGCCAATACTCGAAGACTCCATGCGCGAACTCGCAGGTGTCACCCTTGAGGCACTTGCCGGTTCGAAATGCCGAGCATGCAACGGCGGAGTAGCTAAACTTGCGTGGATCGCGGCGCTGAGCCTTTTCGCCGCGGTGAGCATAGGGGCACTCGGTCCAGTCGTGGCTTCGCATTCTCGGACACCGTTTTATCTTATAGGCGTACATTCGGAACTCATCGGAGCCGAAGATAGCTTCGTCGATGTGATCGTTGTTGATGGTGGTGTTGCAGTATTCCGGAGGTACGAGGTTGGGAAATTGGTGTTCGGAGAATCCGTAGATGCTGGGATTTATGCCTTTCAACATGTTTGTTATAACAAAGGCAAAATTGTAACAAGGGAAATATGTCAATTACACAAATTGCATGCGTACATGCAAAAGATTTGTAGGTTTAAGAAAAAAAAAATTATATGGATGTTTAATTTATATGATATTTTATGAATTCTAAAAGGGATTTAATTTGGATATCTAATTCAAGATTAATGCATGAGAATAATGGGCTGTGATGATATACAAATTGCAAGGAAGATTAAGAAGAAAATTGAAATCTAATTAGATGGAATCTGATAAAAAACTGTGAAGCTTTTAGTCTCTTCATAATACCTCTGATTATTGTCAATTTGATGCGTAGAGATAAATGTTTCTGATTGCAAAGCTGAAGAAAGGAAATTGGGAAAGAAGTGAAACAGCTAGCGGATCCATTACTTGAAGAGAAATCCAGAGGCAGAGAGCGTTAGAGAAAGAGCATTGAATTGTAGGAAGGTGAGGGAATAGTGCATTTATTTATAAGGATAAGAATTGAACTCAGCTTGAGTTAAAAGTTAACCATTATGAGTTACTTTCTGAGCTTGGCAAATGGACCTTTCATCTAACGGTAACGGACGTTTAATGGGGTTCCCTGTAATGGGCATGGCAAGCTTGCATGCTTTCTTTGCCATTTGGGAAGACATTGGTCATCACAGTCTGCCACTTGTTGAAGCCATGGATAGCAGCTTAGCCAGGTGGAGTTGGCCATTCTTGCAATGTGACATGCTTTTAACTTTACAGTATTAACTTTGGCTTCTTTTGGTGACAGTAATAAAACAATATTCATCTCATCTAACCATTCTTGAAAGGTCAACGCTAAAAAAGATGGATGCTCTTTGCAGAATCCATGCATGAAATCGCCCTATATCTGCGGAGATCTGATATAGGATATATATGTACAAGCCAGACTATCTGGTAGAAAGCAATTAGAAATCTTCTAGTATCGAAATTTCGTGACCAATCACCAAAGTTCTGCGGATTTTGCTCCAGCACGCCAATAAAAATCTTCACTTTCACTTTCTTTTTCTTTCTTTTGTTGTTGTTGATGCTGTTGATGATCTCCACTTTCTATTTAGTTGGCATTATTTGGTTTTGGTCAATGTTACTGAAGATGAACTTAAGGAATTGAATGAGGGCATATAGTAATTTTTCATCATAGACAGATCCATATGCACTTGCAGTAATTAAGGTCAATCTTGTACTGATAGGATCGTAGCCACCCATTTAACATTTATGTTGAGAATTCATCATAACAGTCATATCTCCTATTTTAAATTTGAGATTTTTTTTTTTTTTTTTTTTTTTGAGAAACCAATTTGAGAGTTTAAAAAGTTGTATGTGCAAAAGGTAAGACATAACTATGATAACATAGTAGAATAATTATTCGAATTGAGAATGTAGAGATGAATTGCACTCGGTTTGTTTCGGCAATAATATTTTCTAGAAAATAAGTCTTTTTTCAAAAAGTATTTTCTATAAAACTATATCATTTTCCTATGTATGGTAACAATTTTAAATGAGTTGAAAAACAATCTATTAACTTCTCTTATTTAACTTAAATAGTGAAAAACAATTTCTAAAAATAAGTCCTACGTACTTTTTCTGTTGATCAAAGATAGTTTTCTTTTTACTCATTTTTTTTAATGCTACCAAATACTAAAAAATACGAAAAACTATTTTTACATAAGGTTTTCCATCAAAACAAACAAAGTGTAGAAAACTTATTAGAATAGAGAATAAATAGATTAATTGGAGAAAATTGGAAGGATACCAAAATCGTTAAGTGGCCACATCATTATTAGATAAAACTTGTGTGTTGCAATAAACCCACTGGAGAATATGAATATATATATATATATATATATATGTGTGTGTGTGTGTGTGTGTGTGTGTGTGTGTGTGGTAAACCCAAGACTAACTTTAGGGTTATGCACGTAATATTTACTACAAGTAATATTAGTATATCCTAGCTCAATAAATTTTTTTTTTTTTTGAAGGTAAAAATACGATTGCATTAAGAACTACGGAACAAAAGAAGATTCAGTACACATCCTAATTAAGTACAAACCATTCAAATTAGAATTGAAACAATAACTAAGTCCACAGGCGGACACAAGAAAAGCTTAAACTGACTATCCTGAGCAGCTCCCATCCTAGCCAGCTTGTCTTCACTTCGATTAGCTTCTCGAAAACAATGCTTAAAGCGAATTTGGTGAATCTGAGTAGCCAGTTGCCTGTAGTCATCAACCAAGGGAGCAACCAAATTGTTAGTGCACTTTGAAGCAAATAGAACATCAATTACAGCTTTGGCATCCAATTCAACTTCAACAGCATTAAAATTCCTATGAACACAAATCAACAACCTGTCCCTTAAGGCCCATAATTTTGCTATGAAACTAGAAGAAATTCCTATATTCCTTGCAAATCCCACAACCCAGGCACCTTCTTCGTCGCGAATAAGTCCCCCACCTCTTGCTAGCCCCGGATTTCCAAGGGAAGACCCATCAGTGTTCAACTTAACCCATCCACGCCTAGATTTCTCCCATCGGATCTGCTTGGCAACCAGTTGAGATGCTGTTTTTGGGAAGTATGCACAATAAAAGAACTCTGTGGCTCTGTGAACTATTTCTTTAGCTAATGATGGATTGGGTGTTTTGCTATTTAACACAACCTGATTTCTACGACCCCAAAGAGTCCAAACAACAAAGGAAAACACAATTTTCCAAGAAATGGGAGGGAAAAAATCTGCCTTATCATTTGCACAATTAGATGATAACCACGAATGAAAGTTTTGTGCAAAGAAGGCCCATTGCTGACTGATATTCCCAGTTGAATCCATATATCCTTGATAGTGGGACAATCTCGAAGAGCATGAGAGATTGTTTCAACACCGGATTGACACAAAGGGCAGGTGATATCAGTACTTATGCCTCTTGCTGCTAAGCGCTCTCTAACCCCAACACTACTATGGCAGCACTTCCATAGAAAAAACTGAATTCTAGGGAGGGTTTTTAAATCCCAAACCCACTTCCCGTGGAAAGGCTCAACATATCCCAAATTTTTTGCAAGTCTATAAGCACTGTGAAGATCAAAATTTCCATGTTTGGCCCCCACCCAAGCCATTCTATCTTGACTTCTAGTAGTTAGAGCAAAAGGAATTGCTTGAATCTCCTTCTTGCAATGCAGAGGGCGATCAAAAGGGATTAGATCCTAATTCCACCCTGATTTATCAACAACATCTCTAATCTTCAGCTTCTCACTTGCCAAAGGCAAAGGCCCTTGAACCACCTACCTTAGAGGACCTTGGCTTATCCAAGAATCAAACCAAAAACTCAGATTGTTCTCCCTTCTAGGAAACCATCTTGTTCCATTTTGAAAAATAGTCCTAGCCTTCCTCATTCTAGCCTAAACTTGTGAGCAAGGAAGCTTATCACTGTTCCTTAATCTCAGTCTTTGCTGGGAACAATACTTGCTTTTAATTACTTTGGCCTATAAGAAGTCCCACTCTGTTTGAAACCTCCAATTCAGCTTTGCAAGAAGACTTATATTCCTCCCCTTAGCTATTTGAAGACCCAATCCACCTTCCCCCTTTCGGCTTAGTGATTTTTTCCCATTCTATCCAATGCATCCTCTTAGAAGATTCAAAAGACCCCCATAAGAAATTCTTGTTAACTAGGTCTATACCATCCAAAACCTTAGCTGGTAAGAGTGTGCATTGCATCACATAATTAGGAATTGTTGACAAGGATGACTAAACAGGCACTGCCCTTCCTGCTTGAGAAAACAAGCTAGCCTTCCACCCCGCCAACTTTTGCTTCATCCTATTCACAATAAAATTGAAATCCCGAGTTGAGGATCCCGGCACTTTAATGGGGATACCAAGATATTTCCCAATTGTTGAAGTGGACTGAAAACCAAGGATATCACTGAGGGATTCCTTTGTATCATGATCCACATTGGGGGAGAAATATACTCTAGACTTGGATTCACTGATAGTTTGTCCAAAAATAGCACAAAACTCATCCAAAACATCTTGTACGGCTAAACAATTTGTGTGGTCAACTCTAGCAAACAACACAAGGTCGTCGGCAAAGAATAAATGAGAAAAAGCCGGTCCACCTCTAAAGGCTTTAATAGGGATCCAAATGTTTTCCTCACACTTCTCTTGGATCAGCTGCCCTAGGTAGTCCATACAAAGGATAAATAGATAAGGGGAGAGGGGATCTCCTTGTCTAATACTCCTTGATGGGCAAAACTCTTCTAAACAGCCCCCATTAAATAAAACCGAAGTAGATACTGTCAACACACAACTCATTATAACATGAATCAAATTTTCTGGAAGATTAGCTTTCCCAAGTATATCCTTTATAAAACTCCATTCAAGCTTGTCATAAGCTTTCTCAAGGTCTATTTTGATCACCATGTAACCCAATCTCCCATTTTTCTTGCTAATTGTGTGGATCAATTCTTGCACAATAATGGCATTATTTGTTCCCCTCCTTCCTGGCACAAAGGCTGTTTGAAATAGTGAAATAAGCTCACCCAAAATTGGCCTTAATCTTGCCACAATAATCTTTGTAATGATCTTATAGACCGAGTTATACAAGCTAATAGGCCTATAGTTTCCTATAGTTTCAGGCCCTTGAACTTTAGGAATAATTGCTATATAAGTCTTGTTTAAGTAGCTCAGAAGCTTTTTTTCCACAAAAACCTTTTTAACCTCAGCCTTCACCAAGTCCCCAACAATCAACCAAAACCATTGAAAGAAACCTGCGTGCAATCCATCCAGCCTCAGGGCTTTAGAAGCTTTAAGAAACCATAGGGCTGCCTTGATCTCCTCATTTGAAACTTCAGCATCAAGATTATCTATGTCACTATCCGTGAGAGAGAGTTGCCAAGGGGTAATGGGAGAAGTATGCCAATCAGACTAGACTTGAGAAGTGGAGTAGAGTTTCTTGAAACTTTTATTAATATGATCCATAATATCACTCTCTTTAAAAAGCCAATCCCCCACACTATTCTTTATGGCTGAAATACGATTCCTTTTCCTTCTCACTATGGCTGAGAGATGGTAAAAGGAAGTATTTCTATCTCCAAAAACCATCCAATTAACTCTGGATTTTAAGGCCCAGAGCTCCTCTTCCTAGGCAAGGGCTAGGTCTGGATCAAGAAGCAACTTCTTTTCCAACTCAACTAAGAAAGCCAAAGGCCTGGAAGCTAGAACTTTCTGTATGCCATTTAGTCTTAACATTATCTTCTTCTTCTTCCCAAAATTATTCCCAAAATAAGCTCTCAATGGCCATTGGTAACAAGGCTGAATTTTTCCAAGCATTTGCTACCACATTGGGAAAGGATGGATCGGACTCCCAGAAGCTTTGAAATTTGAAAGGTCTCTTGAGAAAGGTGGAGGGTCTAGGTTGCATTTCCAACAGAATAGGGCAATAATCAAAGTGGCACCGGGTCAAATGTGTGACTTTTACTTTTGGAAAAAGGCTAAACCATTCTGGATTAACAAAGAATCGATTAATTCTCTCTTGGATTAGAGCATCCACTTCTCTGCGGTTAGTCCATGTGAACCTTGGCCCCGAAAACCCAAGATCAATCATATTACACTTATCTAAACATTCCTTGAACAGTAAAGACCTGTTAACATTAATCTCTCTTCCACCAAATTTATCATCAGTATTAAGGGGCTCATTGAAATTCCCAGTAATAACCCAAGGTAAATTATGATACTCAGCTACAGTAGCCAAATTTTTCCATAAAATGGTTCTTTCTTCAAGCCTAGGACTAGCATACACAGCAGATAAAATCTAGGAAAAGTCAAAGCTACGCACCTTGATAGACATGTGAATTTCCTGCTTGGTGTTGGCCATCTAAGTTACTTCCACCTTATCTGAATTCCACAGAACCTATAAGTCACCCGCGTACCCAATAGTTGCTGTATGGATAACTCCATCAAAAGGTAGCCTGTCAGTGATTTCCCTTGCTCTCTCACCACCAAGATAAGTCTCCATCACCATAGCCGGATCATGATTCTATGTTAACTCCTTAACATACTTCTGAAAATTGGGCTTCAAAACGCTCCTGCTATTCCGCACTATTATATTCATGACGAAATGATGATGGGGCATGGGGCACTCATCAGTGGGAGGTCAGGCCTTCATGTCCCCCCTCAAATTCCATCCTATCAGCTTTGCCATCTCCATCGTCTGGCCTTCCCTGACATCAAAGTTAGAAAATGTTTCAACACCCCCCATATTCATTCTCTACGCAACAAAGTGCAAACTGAACTCCAGAGTTGGTTGAAAAACTTGGAGTAGCTTAGTGATGTTTTTGCTTTTCATGATGCTGGTGGAAGTCGGCATTGTCTCCAACATTCTTCTCTCTGTCAAGCATTCCAATGGCTTTATCTCGCATAGTGTGAGTGGTAAGCTCCCCTCCCTTGCACTCGCTTCCGTCAGTAGGAAGATGAACTCCTAAGCATTCTTCAACTTCGAATTGAACCACCCCGTCACATGAGTTAGGTTCGCCCAAATTTTGAAAATGATAATTTCTGGCACTTCCATTACCACCCTCTCGAAATTTTTGGCCCATCGTGTTCCTTAATGCAACTGAGAAGTGAAATTCGGTCTCAACATTTGTGTGGCCAAAAGAGGATAAAGGGGTTTATTGTAAGGATAAAGACTCTAAAATTTGCTGCATGAATTGAAGCGGCTGGGTTTGCAACTCTCTTGCAACGTTGCCTAAACTTGTTATAGCCCTATTGCGGGCAAAGTCCTTTTTGCCCTTAATGGAGTTAACCGGGTTTTTTCTTTGGGCCACCCCACTGCTATTTTGGCCCTTATCCTTGCTAATTCTCTAAAGGGAAGGCCCATTATCCCAGTCCAAGCTGTCGAGCCCAATAGCAAAGGAAATAGGTTTAGCCCCATTCAAGGAAACAGACGGCAACATTTTCCTTTTACCCTCCCTTTTTTGTCCCGGCCTAGCTTCCACTTCATGCGTAATGGGGTCAGACCCCTCCATCACTCCACTAAGGGAAGATGTCCTATCTTGCTTGTCCTGCATGTAGCTATCCACACCAAGTCCTTTTTTTGGACTTTTGTTCGCATTCCTTCTCCTAGTAACCACCAACCACGGGCCATACAAATTGTTTGACACCGTACCAGAGGTGTCCTCATGCAACATGTCTCCCTCCCCGGAGTTCGGGACCACCAAGTCATGCTCCATGCATGCATTCTATTTGGCCATATCCACCCTCTCTGGCAACGAGCTGGCTCGAATGATGTACAGGCATGCTTCCCTTTGATGCCCAATCCGACCACATACAAAACAGAGCCTGTGAATGCCCTCATAGCAGATGGGTTGCTCTCTACCTCCCAAGACAACTGAGGTGATCAAAGGTTTGTTAATGTTAACTTGTATGCACAGTCTTGCATACCTTCCTCTGGTTTCCATCGCCGTGTGCGTGTCTATCCTCAACACATGCCCAACAGACTTCCCAATATGCTTAAGTATCTCCATATCATGATACTCTATTGGGAGCTCCGAGAACCTAACCCAAACTGCAATGGAGGAAACATTTGCCAATGACGGTTTAAATTTAGGTAATTCCCATGGCCTTATGGAAAGAAAATGTTCCCCATCGAACCAGGGGCCTTTCTCTAACACTGCAGAGTAATCCTCCTTCAGCCCAAAACGGATAAGATAAAAATCTTTCCCTAGGTCAATGAAATCCAACTTCCCAGTAGGTTTCCATAGTGCAAGAAGCTTGGCTTGTAGGAAATGGTAACCCACAACCTTGCCATAGACCTTAACAATCAGAGAGTTGATCCATGGAGCCTTGATTCTCCACTTCACATCCTTTGAAAGTGTTACTGCCGCCATGCCTTCCCTTAACTCAGTCATCTCGTCGTCCGAGTCATCCTCCGCTTCCATATGACCGTCCAACTCAAAAGCCTGGTGGTAGGCTCCTAACTCAATAAATATACATTATTAGACTATATATTCTCTCTATTCTTATTATATAAGTTGAATTTCATATTGATTATAATTTATTATCTAATTCATAAACTCACACATTTAGTATATTTCAAAATAATTAAAAATAAAATTATGGGAAATTAATAGATAACCTAATTCTTCATCTTCAATTAACTTAATACTTACCAAGCATGATCGATATGAAGAAAAAATATGATCAATTCATTGATGAGTAATTGTACAGACACAAGTTATTTTACAATATTTTTAAAAACTAATGCCACTTTTTACTCGTTTTCATTTAGACCCACCATTAACATCACTTTTTCATGTACCAATAATCACTTACCACATCAGCAGTTTGTTAAATGTTTTTGTAAAATAGTTTGTATCTCTAGCATTACTCTTCATAGATTCATTGTGACAAAATACTTAATAAATAAAAAGATATTGGAAAGTGTGACATTAACAAAATACTTGACCTAACCTTATATATACAAAGTCACAAGTAGTTTCGGTGGTCCCACACCATAGAATTCGGGTTTAAGTGAGCCAGGGCAATGATACTGTACCATATGAACTCTTTTTTTAATTCATTAATATATATATATATATATATATATATATATATATATATATATGTCAGCTTTTAAATACAAAATAATAAAGTAATCAAAATTTTATTTATTATATTGTGATGTGTAACCAATTATGATCATTAATTGTTATGTCTATTTGTAAAATTTTATAATAAAATTTATAGCCGTGGTTTTTTTTTTTTTTTTTTTTTTTTTGATACAAGATAAAATTTCTACTCTAACCTAATCTAAATCATGTATATGTGTGTGAAGCTCCATCCTAGAGACTTAAATCCTGACCCTTACCCCCCCACACCTCATAAGCATTTATACTTATGGAGTGACCACCGAACCAAGGGTACACGGTGGTATAGCCGTGGTTTTCAAAACCAAACAGAACAATTTGGTATGATCGGGTTAATTATGAACCGGGTTATTGATCAAGTCAGTTTTTTACATTTGAAAATTGTCTATTTTACCAAATTTAGGTTTTTTGTTAAATTTATTTGTAATTGGACAAAATTTAGTTACAAAATTAGTTGTAGTCTTAGGCTACAACCTTACTTAATATCTTTTTATTAAAAGATAATTTTGACAAATTCACCTTTAGATTACATCTTCTTCTTATATCCTCCATTAGGAATGGCAATTTTGCCCCACCCATGCTTGCAAAATTTCTAGAAAATTAATGACCAATATTTATGTCATCAATAAATTGTTTAAATTGCAAGTTTTTTAGTTTAAAATTATGCATAAAATATAAGTTTATAAATCATATAGTAAATAATATCTGATTGACACAAAATTTGACTTGTGTATTAAGAGCATAAAGAACATGCAATTCAACGATTAAATTTTCAAAATATATAGTAATATTTATTTTATTAAGTAATGTTGTAGTTTTAAGTTACAACTAGTTTTATAGCTAAACTTTGTCCTTTGTGATTTAAGAAATGTGTTTTTGCATGTTAACATGCTATTTATGAATTTATTTTTAAAATGGTATTTTATTTTAAATTAAATTGCTTTATACTTTAAAGATTATTTTTAAAAAAAAATTATACTTTGTTATTTTCTATTATCCTTACAAAAATTATGGAAATTTATTTGAAAGTAGTATAAATTGTTCTTTAAATACTTTTTTAGTAAATTTTCTAATATTTACAAATTTTATATATTTATTTTATATTTTAATTAATTATGACATCTTTTCAACTTCTTTTCGAACCATTTTTCAACCTTAAAAACTTGGAACTTGTTCTTTTCTAGCTCTATTAATGGCAGTGTGTGTAATATATATATATATATATATAATTTGATATTTGAAAGAGGAAATTTAAACTCTACACATTAAAAACATAAAGAGATGTCAATTAAGTTGCAAAATTCTTATTAGTTGATTAGTAACTCTAACCTTTTTCTTTTGTAATTAGGTGAAAATTACAATTAAATGAAAAATAAAACACTTTCTTTTTTTTTTTTTTTGAAAAATAAAACACTTGATCTCAAAGAAGTTTCTTCTCAACTTTAAAACAAAAATAAATAATAATAAAAAATTCTCAAAGTTGTTACAGAGCAATTAATATACTTAATTAATACATATGTATATTGATTAAATAAATCTGACCACAAAAACAGTTAATAAAGGCAATTGCATCCAATCATCCAAAGACAAAATCCACACTGACCCAAACACGAGAGATCTCAGAGAAGTAACACTTTTAACGGACGTTTCAGACAACGGTAAGGTACAAGAACCGAAACGACGGCGTATCGACCTTTCACAGAACGAACAAAGTTTGCTAAATATAGCAAACGTACGGTGATCCACACGTGTATAAATGATTAATGACCAGGCCTACGTTTACGACAAAGAAAAATTATCAAAAGATTCTCGTTTGCACGTGTCAGAGGTCTAAATACTCGAGCAGCCTGAGCTCTGCAACAGTTTTATAGTGAGTGAGTGTGAGTGAGTGAGAGAGGTGTCGTTCGGTTTGGCATTGGCAAGCGTTTCTTCTGTCTATGGTTTGGTAACAAAAGGACAATGTAAGAGAACTGATTTACTCCAAGTTTTGACTAAAAAATGCATGTGAAATAGAGTTGGTACAGAGTTTTTTAGAATATTGAGGTACTTTCAAGTGGTCTTCTTAGGATCGGAGTCATCAGAAGCACATTGCTTCTTTCTATTTTTTCTTTTTTTTTAAACAAAGAAAATCTGGGGTCAACTCTTCGATCGCACGTCATTGTGCCACCAAGACCTTAATGGGTTATTGTTGTCCACCATGCATTCATTGAAAAACCATGACTTAAATTACTTGATTTTTATTAAGGTCCGGTTAATGTGTGCCCTTAGGGCACACATTAAACTTTCTATTTTTGGAAGTATTTTTTCGGGAATTGAAAAAGCTGTCATTACTTTTTTAAGTCTCAAGAAAACTTTTTCCAAAAATGAAAATTAATGTGTGCCTAAATCCTTCTATTAAATATTATGTGAAATAATGAGAATTTCTACTACTAAACTACAGTACCTCTGCGATGGTATAGGGGTTGTGATTGAAGTAATCACAATTTTTTTTTCATCATTTACAATAGAATAATTGTGGCAAAGTATATGATATTAATATTATTGTTTTATGTGAAGTGATTATCCGTTATTCACAAATTATAGAAATTCACCACCGTTAATTGATTTTTTTTTTAAAAAAAAACTTACTAGTTCAGCAAATTATAGAAATTCACCACCATTAATTGATTTTTTAAAGGCATTTGTTAATCGGATATTATATAATAATATCTT
Organism: Quercus glauca; assembly: GCA_023736055.1. Lineage (NCBI taxonomy): Eukaryota > Viridiplantae > Streptophyta > Magnoliopsida > Fagales > Fagaceae > Quercus > Quercus glauca. Next base: position 31,747,471 of record CM043323.1, on the reverse strand, counting down.
AGATGTAACCGTTAAGAACTTATTCCATAGTAAAGATCTTAATTTTCAGTTCAATTAACAAATTTTAGTATAATTTTTTTAAAAAAATAAAAACACTTACATAAAACCGAAACTATAAAATAATATTATAAATGTAATCGTAAAATGTAATTGTGGGGCCTCAAATATTTAACAACCCCGGCCCATTCCACATCGGGCCCAAGGTCCGCGCCAAGGAGAGGCAAAGCCCGAGGATAAACGGATAAGGCCCAAGTGGCTAAGGGACCTCGCCGAGGACGCCCACGTCCTCGACAAGCCGATGTTGATTGATGGAAGCTGTCATTCGTTCATTAAATGCATGCCACCAACACACTGGTCGCATTAATGGTAAATTGACCAGTGAACAGGGTAGCCTTGGTTACTCCAACTAATAGAAAGCCTGCAGAGGTGACTAATGGGACAAGCCCTCAGATATAAGTTCAGATGACCGACAAGTGGACGGCAAAGATCAACTAAATGAGACTATATAATAAGTAGAACCTCGAACGTAGAAAGGGGCTCTCTCTCTCTCTGGAATAGAAAAAGAGAAGGGGTTTTCAGGGAGTCCGAGGACAACCCTTATCTTTGTCAGTTCTGAAGAAAAGTGATCCTCGGACTGAGCCGAGGACGAATTTTCTTCATAAACACTTACCAAGAATCACTGATATTATCCTCTTAAATACTTAGTCAAATTCTTTTAGTATTAGTCCTATGAATCTCACGCCGACCATAGTTCGATTTGCTGATACTTAGCCCTTCTACCCCTGCTCTACAAATGTTATTGTTTAGGTCCAAAAACAATTTGAGTCCTTACAATTGGCGCCGTCTGTGGGAAGGGCTTGTGCACTAGCAAGTGAGATGGTTGGTGTGAAGAGATTAAGAGCAACACTTTAAAAAAAAAAAAAAAAAACACCAAAACAATACAGTGTGCAGCAACAACATTCACTCAGAAGGCAACAATCACAAGAAACAAGAATATGCGAAAAATAAAAGAGATGAAACAGGTCTACTTCTTTATTAATATATGAAGAAAAAGTTACATCTTACAATTGATACCCGTGGGGCTTGTTCTAAAGCTAACTACAAAGAAAGACACCTAACAAGGCTGGTTGAGGAGCAAGAGAAAAGGAGGGAAAGGAAGGAAGGTTGGTTAAGGAGCAAGAGAAGAGGAAATGGAAGAAGGAAGGCAACGTTGAAGGCAGAAAAGGCCGCGTCACCGACGGTTCCACCTCTTGGTTCCGCCTGGTTTCCCTCCCAAACCCATCACTGCCGGCTTGGAGGGCCGACGGATCCAAATCCGAGGGAGGGAGGTTGCGTTCTTTCTGGATCCCTCTCCAAACAGCAAGGAGGATTCCACCTCTGGTTAGGTTGAAAAGAAGAAGAATCTTCGGCTTCCTCCTGCCCTAACCCCAACATGACGTCCAGGGTCGGGAGGCCATCCTCTGCTCCTGAAAGGGGCTTGGCTTCCTCGTAACGGCCCCTTCGAATGGCCAATTCATTTTGTGGGGATCAAACTGCTATTTTTGCAAAACCCTTGAACAATGTGTTTGTGAGGTTTGAATTCGAATATTTGTGGAGTTTGAAGAAAAAGGTTGTCCCAGAAACGCCTTATATAGAAGGCGAAAAATTGGTGAGAGCCAATCCGCATTAAATCCTGGGGAGAGATTACCGGAGGCAATAACTCCGCCCAATTTCCAAGGGGCTTATCTGCCGTAAGATCCTCGTAAATCCACAAGAACATTAATGAGGAGGCGCCTCATTAACGAGGAGGTACCGAAACGTCAAAACGCGTTACTCGAACAGCCCAAAGGCCGCCTTGTAATCAGAAGAGGCACACCAAACGGAGAGGCCAGACCAGAGCAGGGTCCCCTCCTCGGCGGAGCAAATCAGAAAACTAGGTACTGGACAGAACCAAGGCATTGCATGGTTCTCGAACTTAAGCCTCTGGGGAAACCAGCTACTTCAGACCAAAAACTAAGTGTTAGACAGAACCTAGGCATTGTATGGTCCCGGACACCAGCCTCTTGGGAAACTAACTACATAAAATTAGAAAACTAGGTACTGGACAGAACCAAGGCATTGCATGGTCCTCGGACTCAAGCCTCTGGGGAAACCAGCTACTTCAGACCAAAAACTAAGTGTTAGACAGAACATAGGCATTGTGTGGTCCTCGGACACCAGCCTCTGGGGAAACTAACTACTTAAAATCAGAAAACTAGGTACTGGACAAAACCAAGGCCTTGCATGGTCCTCGGACTCAAGCCTCTGGGGAAACCAGCTACTTCAGACCAAAAACTAAGTATTAGACAGAACCTAGGCATTATATGGTCCTCGGACACCAGCCTCTGGGGAAACTAACTACTTAAAATCAGAAAACTAGGTACTGGACAGAACCAATGCCTTGCATGGTCCTCGGACTCAAGCCTCTAGGGAAACCAGCTACTTCAGACCAAAAACTAAGTGTTAGACAGAACCTAGGCATTGTACGGTCCTCGGACACCAGCCTCTGGGGAAACTAAATACTTAAAATCAGAAAACTAGGTACTGGACAGAACCAAGGCCTTGCATGGTCCTTGGACTCAAGCCTTTGGGAAAACCAGCTACTTCAGACCAAAAATTAAGTGTTAGACAGAACCTAGGCATTGTATGGTCCTCGGACACCAGCCTCTGGGGAAACTAACTACTTAAAATCAGAAAACTAGGTACTGAACAAAACCAAGGCATTGCATGGTCCTCGGACTCAAGCCTCTAGGAAAACCAGCTACTTCAAACCAAAAACTAAGTGTTAGACAGAACCTAGGCATTGTATGGTCCTCGGACACCAGCCTCTGGGGAAACTAACTACTTAAAATCAGAAAACTAGGTACTGGATAGAACCAAGGCATTGCATGGTTGTCGAACTCAAGCCTCTGGGGAAACCAGCTACTTCAGACCAAAAACTAAGTGTTAGACAGAACCTAGGCATTGTATGGTCCTCGGACACCAGCCTCTGGGGAAACTAACTACTTAAAATTAGAACACTAGGTACTGGACAGAATCAAGGCCTTACATGGTCCTCGGACTCAAGCCTCTGGGGAAACCAGCTACTTCAGACCAAAAACTAAGTGTTAGACAAAACCTAGGCATTGTATGGTCCTCGAACACCAGCCTATGGGGAAACTAACTACTTAAAATCAGAAAACTAGGTACTGGACAGAACCAAGGCCTTGCATGGTCCTCAGACTCAAACCTCTAGGGAAACCAGCTACTTCAGACCAAAAACTAAGTGTTAGACAGAACCTAAGCATTGTATGGTCCTCGAACACCAGCATCTGGGGAAACTAACTACTTAAAATCAGAAAACTAGGTACTGGACAGAACCAAGGCCTTGCATGGTCCTTGGACTCAAGCCTCTGGAGAAACCAGCTACTTCAGACCAAAAACTAAGTGTTAGACAGAACCTAGGCATTGTATGGTCCTTGGACACCAGCCTCTGGGGAAATTAACTACTTAAAATCAGAAAACTAGGTACTGGACAGAACCAAGGCCTTGCATGGTCCTCGGACTCAAGCCTCTGGGGAAACCAGCTACTTCAGATCAAAAACTAAGTGTTAGACAGAACCTAGGCATTGTATGGTCCTCGGACACCAGCCTCTGGGGAAACTAACTACTTAAAATCAGAAATCTAGGTACTGGACAGAACCAAGGCCTTGCATGGTCCTCGGACTCAAGCCTCTGGGGAAACCAGCTACTTCAAACCAAAAACTAAGTGTTAGACAGAACCTAGGCATTGTATGGTCCTCGGACACCAACCTCTGGGGAAACTAACTACTTAAAATCAAAAAACTAGGTACTGGACAGAACCAAGACCTTGCATGGTCCTCGAACTCAAGCCTCTGGGGAAACTAGCTACTTCAGACCAAAAACTAAGTGTTAGACAGAACCTAGGCCTTGCATGATCCGCGGACTCAAGTGTCTGGGGAAACCAGTTACTTCAGACAAAGACAAATGTTAGACAAAACTTAGACATTGCATGGTCCAAGGACTCAGGCCAACAGAAAGACCATTTCCTCATGAAATACTAAGTGCTAGGAAAAGCCAAAGTCTTGCATGGTCTTCGGATTCAAACCTATGTGGAAACTAGTCACTATAGGGCAATATAAGCACAGGGCAGAACCAAGATTTTTGTACTAACCATGGGCCCAAACCTACGGCGAAGCCAACCCCTTTGATGCTAAGTAATGAGCCCTGCTAGGGACGAAAACCAAGAAAAACTGAGCGCTAAAGCACAACGACTTAAACCTACCCATCCTAGAAGAACTAACAAAGAACTCAGGCGGAGAAGTATAGACTAGAAAGAAATGAAGACTTACATAAACAAGGAAAAACTCCTAAGTCGGGCCCTTTGCACTAAAAAATGTTGCAGAGGCGGTTGAAAGGATGGTGACATTGGCAGAAGGGCAGGGTTCGACAGGCCAGAATAATAGGCCCGAGAGTGTCAAAATCCTCCTCCCCGCCCGAGAGGTCGGGCAGCAGAATTTTGAGGGACTATTGTGAGGCCTCAAATATTTAACAACCCCGGCCCATTCCACATCGGGCTCAAGGTCCGCGCCGAGGAGAGACAAAGCCCGAGGATAAACGGATGAGGCCCAAGTGGCTAAGGGACCTCGCCGAGGACGCCCACGTCCTCGACGAGCCGATGTTGATTGATGGAAGCTGTCATTCGTTCATTAAATGCATGCCACCAACACACTGGCCGCATTAATGGTGAATTGACCAGTGAACAGGATAGCCTTGGTTACTCCAACTAATAGAAAGCCTGCAGAGGTGACTAATGGGACAAGCCCTCAGATATAAGTTCAGATGACCGACAAGTGGACGGCAGAGATCAACTAAATGAGACTATATAATAAATAGAATCTCGAACGTAGAAAGGGGCTCTCTCTCTCTCTGGAATAGAAAGAGAGAAGGGGTTTTCAAGGAGTCCGAGGACAACCCTTGTCTTTGTCAGTTCTGAAGAAAAGTGATCCTTGGACTGAGCCGATGACGAATTTTCTTCATAAACACTTACCAAAAATCACTGTTATTATCCTCTTAAATACTTAGTCAAATTCCTTTAGTATTAGTCCTATGAATCTCACGCCGACCATAGTTCGCTTTGCTGATGCTTAGCCCTTCTACCCTTGCTCTACAAATGTTATTATTTGGGTCCAAAAACAATTTGAGTTCTTACAGTAATCATTGAGTACTTATTCATTTGTCAAAATTTTTGTAGTTCAATTAGCATATTTTAATGAAAAAACAAAGAAAAAAAAAAAGACTTATCATTTAAGTAAGCCTGCCATGTAATTTCTTTGTGTGCTTCTCTTCGGCATCTGCATCTCAACATCTATCTCTACAATTATATTCTTTTATTTTAATAGCATTAATTGAAAGAATAAAGTTTGACTACAAACGTAATTGTAGTTTAAGGTTACAACTTTCTTTAAAAAATTTAACAATACTACATATTTTAAAATCTAACTGTTGTACTTGTATTGGGTGATCATTATACTTTTAACACACATGTCAAAATTTGTGTCAATCAAATGTTAATTACTATATAATTTACAAACATTTTTTTATGCATAATTTTATACTACAAAAACTTGCAATTTACATAATTGATTAATGACATGGATATTGATTTTTAATCTTTTGAAAATTTTGCAAACATTGAGAATATAAGAAGAAAATATAATTTTGACAAAATTCACATCCAATAAAATAATATTGAGTAAATTTGTAGTCTTATACTGTAAATAAATTTGTAGCTAAATTTTATTTCCGTTGAAATATATACTTACGCACAATCCAACTCTCTCGAATACAACATAAAAGCATTCATATCTGCAAATCCTATCTTATTCTATTTTACGATCTCAAAAATCTACTTTATCAATTATATAATATCATTTTACAATATACCCAATATCCCAACTTTTATTTTCCTATTCTACTCATTAAAATAATATATTTACACAATAAAATATATTTTTTTTTCTTTTTTGGTTTTTTCCCAATTTTCTCCTCCACACGCGTATGTACCTTCCAAACTCCTCCATACCTTTACTTTTCACCTTCTTCTAGACTCCTCCATTCCTTTATCTTCCATCTTCACTTTTGTTTTTTCTTTCTTCGTTTTTATCCCATTCCTTCATCTTCCATCTTCATTTGTTTCGTCTAACCATACCATTTCTTTCTTTTTTTTTCTTTCTTTGTGCTTCTCTCTGGTTCTCACTCACTCTCAATTCCTCATTAACAACTTGTCATCACTAGTATCAGTGGGTCTCACAAGCTCCCTCAACCTCTAGCACCACGCCTCCACTACCGAGTCACCACCACCGCACCTCCACCATGCCCACCATGCCACCACTGCCCACTACCCACCAAAATCCCACCGAAACAAAAACCCATATTAAAAATAAAAATAATAATAAAATTTAAAAAAAAGAACCAGAACTCCAAACCCACCATCCATATCAAACTCATACCCAATTCAGCCATACCCACCTCTTCCTTTAGGCACTGGTCACAACTCACAAAAAAAAAAAAAAAAAAAAAAAAAAAAAAAAACCAAAACTCCAAAACCCAGAACACAAAACACGACCCGGATCGCAACCCACCAGAAAAAATGAACCACTGTGACGTGGTTTTGCCTTTGAATCAAGTTTTGTTATTTCAAAACCCCCAACACCGACGGAGCTTCGTTTTGAGATTTTGCAAACAAAATCTTAACCCAAACCCAAAAACCCTTGAGAATCTCAGTTTGAAGAGAGTGATAGAGTGAAGAGTTAAATGGATAGAGCAATCTAGAGTGTTGGGTTTATGAGATGAGTAAATCGGCAAAGGGATTTGGAGATGGGTGAGGGTGAATCGGTAGAGACATTCGGAGAGAAAGAGAGAGGCTTGGTGAAACTTCAGCGATGGAGTGAGAGAGATGAGAGACCGTGTCGTGTGAATGAGAGAGAAAATCTGATATTTAAAATAAAATATTAATATTTTCTTTTACAATTGATCTACAATGCAATGAAGAATCGCACTGTAGCACAATTACAAATTTTTTTGCTATAGTTGGCTTTTACAAGTCCGGATGGTGTGGGGTTTTGGGCTTTCACGCTAAATTTTTTCTACATATGGCATATATCATTCCCAATGTGAATGCTGAACGGACAGTAGAATAGCAGAAACTCTTAAAATTTACGAAATGTCCTACGCAAGCTTCTGTTTGTGGCGTCAGATGAACAGGAAAGAAAAGATGTAAGGCAATCTCACCTAATTAGAGACCAGACAACAAGATTTCAAGAAAACCCCAGAGCCGACCAGAAGGGTGGGTTTTTTTTTTTTTTTTTTTTTTTTTTCCAGCCACTTATTTTGTATTTTGTTTAGATACAGCTGTTAAAGTCTTAACATGTTCTAGGTACAACTGTAATTTTATAAGTAAAACAATTTGGTCGATTAAAGGCTGTAAACTCTAAAGCTTTGATATTCCAATTCGAACAGTGAGTTGTCCCCCTTGGTGATGGAGATTCCAAGCATGAGTCCCTGTAAAAATCATGCAGCCTAACAATATGAAATTATGAGGTTCCTTTCAGCCTTGCAAATTCAAGGTGGTGAAAAGGTATTGGCCTAATTATGTTTGCATTAGAAGACAATAGCCTATTATCCCATTAAGATCCAACGGGAATTTAAGGCTTATGTAGACATCATGCCCAGCAAACTCCCAAATGATCTGCCTCTGCAGGACAGCTTCGAATTTAAATGTCGGTAGGGTTAAAGCCCTATCAAACTTAAATGGACAGAGTCCCATGTAAAGAGAGAAAGGAAGGGCCACCTGCTAGGCCTGTCACCGCTAGCCTGAGGGGTTTTTGTTTTGATAATTCGACAGTTGAGTGAGAAAGAATTTGAACTCTGAATGTTGAGATGTCAGTTGAGCTACAAGGCTCAAGGCTGAACTAACAAGTGTGGGAGCTTGCTACAAGGCTAAATAAGCCTGATTAATAAGTTAGTCTTACATGATGGGGAAAAAATTATTCCTTTATCGTTTGAATTATACAGGGCACATTTTCTTTTGGTCTCATGATGACATGTGCCATCTATGATCTATATCATTACAAGAATACAATAGCCGGGTAGGCTTATGGCCCAAAAATGAAAATGAAGAAGATGCAGCAAATGTAGTGATCAAGATTACAACACAAGTGAGGGAGCATCTCGTACTTGCTTGAATGTAATTCATCTCTTCAGCTTTTAGGACATACATCCTGGCTTTGGCATTGTTCAAGAAAAACATTACAATTGTTCATTGTGCGCGCATCAAGGAGACCATGATTCCACAGCTTGATCATGAATAATCTCCAACACCTGTCAAGCCATAAGTAAATACTTCAGATCTGATTTTTCCATCATAAATGTAATATTTCAACTTATTACACGATAATATAAAAGCAGAATCTGATTACAGTTAAAGCATCTAAATGACAGAAGCTGAAGGCTGGGGCACATGTGAACATTCATAAAAAAGCTTGTAGTATGAGGTAAACTTAGTAACAAACTAACTTGTCGCCTTTCTTATTTGGGGAAAAAGGGCAGAAGATTTAGAGTGAAGAGGAAATTCGAGGGAGAGCAAAAAGCGCAGACAGATATAGGAAGATATGAGAGAGAGAGAGAAACACTTTCAAAGATCAGCCACATGTACTATTCATCCCTAGTATACTAGAATGAATAGAGGTCTGTAGACTCTATACAATAGTTTAATATACAAAAACAAACTCAGAAGATCCGAGAGAGAGATGTTGCCCTAGACTGTCTGGGGAAACATCCCTCTGATGTTATAATGTGGCCAATATGAGAGAGAGAACATTAAAGGATATATAAAGATATGAGAGAGAGAAACACCATCAAACATCCCCATTATACTATTCATCCTAAAAGAAAGAAAAAAAAAATGGAAAAAATATTAAAGCAATTTCCATGGTATATGCCTGATAAATCTAATTTTTGCCATGGGGTCTGCTTTCAATCTTATTTTGTTGAGTACATTTCACCCTCAAGTTGAAAATTGATGTGAAGATCTCTTCCAGCCATGGCATATTGATAGTCTTTGTTTTGTTTTTGGACTCGCAATTACTTTGATGCTATCAAAACTCTTTGAAGGGTCAGAACATAGTCCAATACCAAAATGAAGTAACCTAGAAGCCAGTTCTTTTTATAAAAAAAAAAAATTTTACTCAAAAGAGAAAATAGATCAAGTACACAATACTAGTATTGGCGAACTTGTAATGAATTACAAACTCAAACTCAATAGGTCTAGAGAGTCTAAAAAAGAAGATGAAGGGATGTTTCCCTAGACAGTCATCTACTCGTATACAGACCTCAACATCATTTGCTTCAGTACATGATTCAGCCTTTCAACACCATCAAAGATCTTACTGCTTCTCTCTAACCAAATGGTACACAACACATAATGGAGTAGCCTTTTAAATCTTCAAAAGTAGCTAAACCTTTGTGTTATAAGAAAATTCATCAAACATGTTGACTGCGCAAACTTGTGATTATATATATATATATATATTTTTTTTAGTAGAGAGTAAGAGAAGATTTATAGAGAAGGTGAAATGGAAGACATAAAAAGGAGAAGAATTAGTGAGAAACAAGAAACTAGAGAGAACATTTGAGGAGGTTTAAGATATGGAAAGATATACAAGAAAGAAAAAATTACCAACAAAAGAGCAAGAGCAGGGCAATCACTTGGTGAGAGTATGTAAAAATGCAAGTGAGGGAATGGGATGCAACGATAATGGAGTTGGAAAGGAGTGAGGCCATGAGGGTGAGAAGAGAGCAACCAAAAGCTCTTCTAAATAATCATATATTAGTAATCTTTTCACTAATGATGTATGAGAATTGAGAAACAAGCCCCCTCATAGGCTTTATAGGACATGGGTAGCTAGAAGAGAATATTTGAACATCTGGATCTATTTGGTAACATATCAAGACCCAAATCCCCACTTAAAAATTATAGAAAATTTCATTCTCCAAAAAAAAAAAATCTACAACGACATCTTTCCCTAACATATCTAAACCTTGTTTTGGTCTGTTTGATTACATCAAAAACCCTAGGTTCTATCACACATTTTTCACAATCAAAGACAATAACAATAACAACAAGGCCTTAAGTCCCAAATTTTTTGGGGTCAACTATGGATCCTCGTCAAGATTAGTCAAGGTCAATCACATGTATTATTTTCCTCCATTCTATTCTATCCAAAGATCTCAATCAAAGACAAGCCCAACTTTTATTAAATAAGGTAATTTACTGCAAGTGCGTATAATGTTCATTTGGCAACCAAATAATTGACATGATGACAAGAAACATGTGTTGTTGTCTGTGTTGCAAAAGGCAAAAGCATATCAATTTGTTATGAGGCACAAAGAATTTGGAGGACCAATAATTTTATAAAAGAAATAACCTAACAAAAATTAACAAACCCAGTTTAGAATTTCAGTCCCTATGCAATTATCAATTTCCATTTATGAGCAAATAGATGGCTCCTTTTGAAGATTTCCCGGGAATTTTTAAATTAGAAGGCGACAGTTTCTATGAATTGCCAAATAGATACAGATATAAGCTTCTGAATTTGACTGTATTATAATGGTCCAACCAGAACATAATGCCAGGAGGGAAACAAAACCAAGATTATGAATCAAGAAAGTAATGAGAGAGAGATAGAGAGAGTCAAGATTTGCCTCTAAGGCAGTTTCACATAGACTGTAATCCTACTGAAAACTAGGCAATTGCCCGTGAAGGGAAACCTGAGTTAGGAAGCATGGACATGGCTGGATAGAAGGCCCAAACATGCCAAACCATACAAATTCTTCACAAGAGTCCCAACACTAGCAAACTTGCAAATTGTGATCAAACCACAAGCCGGTAAGTTGTAAGTAAAAGTTTGACCACAAAATGCAAAATCTGTAAATTTGGACGAAACCTAACAATATAATTTTAATCCAAACTTCAGGTTGTCAAATCTAGCAATTAAAAGTTCATGAACTAAATTGTGATAGGACCAAACCACTAAGGGATTAATTCAAAGTAGTTAATTCCATACTGTACTGGCTGATATGGCTAGAATTTCTAGTTCCAACCAACAATCTAATATACTTACCCCATCTAAGATGTACTGGTCAAAATTCTGAACTGTTTCAGCCCGTAAACTCAATTCCAGCCAAGACAACTTTTCTTCTACTTCTCAGTTCACGCTCCTTTTTTCTCTTAATTGTTATTCTTCTTCTTATCGACAAGTACTCAGTTCCTCAGTTCTTATGCTCTTCAGTTCTTTTTTACTTTTTCGATTTCGTCACCTATCAATCACATTAAGTCTTCTCTCTCTTTCCCCTGTCTTGCTTTTTGTCTTCCCTAAGTCTTATTTTTGTAGTTTTGTTCAAGAGGTCATGTCTTAGTCTTACACGTCTTATGGTTTGTCTATTTTGTTCTTTACTTTTCTTTATCAAGTTTTTTTTTTTGCTCCAACAATCATGTCTTGTCTACACATGGGCATCCATTCTTTGACATGATTTTCTTTCTCATATTGGTTTATTTATTTTTCTGACATGATGGTGAAATATATATATATATATTAATTAGTTATGGTAAACCCGAAATAGTACACTAGTATTCACCAATACCGAGATATTTTGTTTCTTAGATCAAACCGAAATGATCTCCAGTACAGTACTGACAACGGTGGGTTAATTGCAATTCTCCTTTTTTCTTTTTCTTTTTTTGGGAAAGGGCGGTGTAGGGGGAGGAATGGAATTGAATAAAAAGGAAAATAAAAGCAAAATTTCGTTCCTTTCTATTCCATTCTCCTATAAACTCCCAAAAGAAGTGTTACTGGACACAGCTAATCTGTTTTGTAGATCCTTTTCTGCCTTGCTGCAAAGCATCTGAAGGGGGAAGGGGGGAGAAAAAGCAGCAGCAGCAAAGTACCATCACCATAAGATGAAAAACCTAGGTCTTAACTTTTAGATGTTCCCACCTCAAGTGAGTCCTAAGCATAGTCCCTCCCCCCTTCCCCCTTGCCCCTCCTCCCTATATCTACCACAGGCAGCTGAGGCCCAGTACAAATAGGTTCTGTAATATGACTCCTATTAGTATTATTAGTAACCCTTGATTTACAATCTCAGTGAGTCAACACCAACATTATATATAACACTCACATAAAGTCCTTGATATAAAGTCCTTTTTCTTCCATACTCTTCTTGAATGGAGCTTAGTTTTACCTTCATGCACTTCTTTGTCCCTCCCTGTTCTTCTTGATCATTGCAATTTGGGTTACTAATTTCAGCCACTGTAGCACATTTCCAGTGTACTTGGGTTGGCTATTCTTTAATAAAAAGTTCTTACGTTATTTATATAAAAAAAACACTCACATTCATGCACAAAAATTTATAACTCATTCTAACAGCTCACAAGATACTTGAAATCTTTTTATGAAAATTTTTCCTTTATCATAAAAGAGAGTATTGAGTAAACTAAAACTTAGGTTCAAATTTTATTGATCAAAAAGAAATTAAAGATTGAAGTTAATATATATGATGTATATACACACATAAATACATAGCATGTGTACAATTACACACACCCTCCACATATAAATCCTTGTCACATCTTGTTCCATATTTCCAAAAGCTTTGGACATGCCAGAGTTCTGACTACATTTCATATTTCAAAAGAAAAACACCTGCCAACTTCTCAATGTGAAAAAGGGCAAGTTCACCAGAAGTGTGGAGCATAAAACTTAAAAGGGATGAACTGCATTGTACATGACCACAGTTTAGAATCAAAGAAGAACAGCTTACTTGATCAAGGCGGAGTTATGGACAAGGTCAGGTCCATGCAATCTTGAAAAGGCCTCACATGCCCAAGGAATATGACCATCTGCTAGCACCCTGACATTACCAAAGACATGATCATTCAAAGCAAAAACCTCAAATGAATAATGGTAATAGTGAGACAAACCGGAATAAGATCCCCTCCCATTGAATTCTTCTATTCCCTCCATGTGTCGCACATCCGGCTAAAAATGGGAGGGAATTGGAAGATTCAATTGGAGGGGATCCTTTCCCAAACCATCATGCACTATGATCAAATCTGCTATGAAGAGGACTGCCACAAGATCACACAAAATCCAACAAGCACTCTAGTGATGCATATACCAGCTTTAATTTTCATCCTATTGAAAACGACTTATGGAACTTTTTCCATAAAAATGGTGTCTTGAAAATAGGTTGTATTCATGATTCAGACATGCATGAGACACCAATATGAATCAGCGATCCCACACCAAACAAGGGGAATCCCAAAAGGAGCACCTTTTGGGCCAGCCAGAAAAGACATGATAACCAAGGATGTTGCCATGGATAGCTAAATTTTAAAACATTATGCAACGGGTTGGCTTACCATAGAAGCAGGCTAGCTCTGACTATTACAATTAGTTTCAAAAAACCTTCTTTTTTTTTTTGGGTGGGGAATAAGCAAGCAAAAACTTTTTATGTTGTTAAATTTTACAAAATATCAAAACTGCTCCTTTTTTTTTCTTTTTAAAAAGCCACAATTAGTGCATGCTTTTTTCATAAAGAATTCAAATGAATTACTTCAGTGGTTTGACAATTTGCATAAAACTCAAATTGGTTCAAAGTTGAACTGCTCTTTTCTTTTCTTTTTAGAATTGATTCAAAACCAAAATGAACAAATGCTGTAGGCCAAACACCCCTGATATGGCACTAGTGACTTCATTCAGTTTGGCTGATTCAAACAACTAAAAAATATTACCCTTTTGGGAAGTTTAGAGAGACATGGAATGTCTTCCCACAATGGGAGAAAATACCTAGTGAAGAAACAAAAAGAAGAAATTCAAAGGAAAGTGGATAGAGTAGATTACCGTTGCTTCCTCACAAACGAGTTCCACATATGCATCATTAGCTTCTCATCCTTGGTCACATCAACAAAATCATCAAGCATCTGCAGCATGCTAGAGTGTATCAATGCAATCTAATCCTCTGAGCCACTAACAATGAAAGATAAATGTTCTGTTATCTGAGATAACAGAACATCTTCCAGTAACGATGGTCAAAGTTGCTCATTAAACTGAAGGAACCCATATTACCCAACCTGAGGCCCAGCTATGTCCAGAAAACCGACCATCAACTCAAGGACAACTGGACCAAGCAATTCTTTTTATCTTTGTAATTTCCCTTAAAAGGAAGAACCACTAATTGGAAGCCAATATGTACAAACAGTATGCAACTTGTTACAATCACTAACAATTAACTTTTGAAAACCATTCCAGAACATATGGTTGAGACATCTGAAAAGTCACAATCAATTTTCCAGTTGGTTGGCATGCAAGCTAGTGGTACTTTTGATTTTATTTTTTTTAATATTTCATGTATAAGCCAAAAAACACTTTTAGGTACTGAGCCTCAAATTGACAATGTATATTTTTTTAAGTTTTTTTTTAATTGTTTCTCATATTGTTTTCTTTTCTTTGATTTCACTCACTATCACTGATTTTGTGCATTGCAGGTCCTAGAATCAGATCAATCAGGTCCTAAAAATTATAAGCCTGGCCAATTGATACTTTTTGAAGGCTACCAAATGCCTCAACTAGCTATCAACTATTCTCTTACCCAAAATTTTAACCTTCATTGCCTCGGCCAGCCATTATCTATCTTGTTAGGTGCAGCTAGAGCTTTGTTGTTCAAACAAAACAAACAATTCTGAATTTAAAAATAAAAATAAAAATAAATGTATTAGTCTTGAAATCATTAAGTGTACCCTTCGATCTTCAAAATCTGCAACGTCATCATCAACCTCATCCTCACTATCCCGTTCTGATAATACTTGCTCCAGTGCCATTGGCTTCAACCACAAGATAACATCTATTTTCAGATATTTCGATGCATATATTTGAGTAAAAGTATCAAAACGAAAATGAAATTAAATAATAAGAAGTTAGTTAAATCACTACAGAAGCTGCAATTGGCTTGGAAAAAATCATGCCAACAGCAGCAGATAAGATATTAAATTCACCACCAAGTACCCCTCATTGGATATCCGAACCCAAGTTGCTGCTTTCTCTTACTTTGAATTTATTTTTAATACTAGGCACTGCAACGTTGTAGCAGATGCACTAGCCAAAAAAGCCAAGAACTGTAGGGAGTCCCGGGTATGGATGGACTTCATGCCTGAGGATATTGCCCCTCTTATTGGTTTTGACATTCATTGAGTTTTTCTATTTTGTGGAATAAAAGCCCAGGCTAATGTTAGGCTGGTTTCTCAAAAAAAAAAAAAAGTACCCCTCATTGCTATAAAAACAAAATAGGTCATAAACTTTGTTCATAAACATATAATCTTAAAACAACTAAACAAATCCAAACTGAAACTGTAGGACTTGTCAATCTTATACTCCCCTGAAGATATTCATTGCTTTCTTGATCTTCCCAAAAAATGTTAGCTTTGATTTTCATCTCCCATCTTATTATCAACTATAAAAAATTAGTTGTCCTAACTAAGTATTATAATTTTTCATTATAGGGTTCCTCAATGATTCTCGCCCAACAATTGGAAGTATAATTCATTTTTCACCTTATAACCAGAAACTATATTTACTATGGCTCATTTGGTAGGAGGGCTTAAAACCGCACTTTTTCAAAATACAGATTTTTAGAACTGCATTTTTTTCTAGGAACAATGATTTCAAACGTCCCATAAAAAGCTGCACCAAACGAGCACATTTCTCCTCTCCATCCTCAGTATCAAAACATCCCAACCACCCCATCATTAATGACAAACCTAGAGACAGAGTATCCCCCCTCACAACCTAGTAAATCCACCACTTCTTCCATCCCCTATGTAGTATATACCCCTTCTACAAGCACAGTTTTTGCTCTTGCTCAAATTCTCAAACCTGAAACTGTCTCAAAGCAAATAAGAACAAACTCTAGGTGTCAAATTGACCCAGGTCCACCCCACAGAAAATTAAGGTACCATCAACAAACAGATGCCAGATCATAATCACTTCCACACCACCCATGCCACCCACTTGAAAGCCTGACCGCACACCTCACTCTGTAGCTCTTGTAGCCATCCTTCTAAACTCCAGAAGGCCAGTACAAAAAGAAAAGGGGATAGTAAACCCCCCATCTTACCTATAAAAAAAAAATCTCCGTCTTAGTCCTCCAAAGACTGCTGAAGAAACCCAAGGAAATCCATTTGACAAGATTAGAGATCCTGACCATATAAACGCAACAGTAGATCCAACTTCTTTTCACCCAAAGCCCAGGAATTTCAAAATGCACTTGAAAAATCCCCAACTAACATGCTTATAAGTTAAAAGGCTTCTAAGATTCAGCTTGCATAATTCTTGGAACACCTAATTATAATCCAAACCCAAGTTTTATTGCCTGCCAGAATTAGACATCTTACACAGAACTATCTTCAGCACGTTGACCAAGAACTTGGCCAATAGCTCATTGACAATACCCACTAAATGCATAGATTTTTAAGTCACCGACATATGAAGCTCGTAGTTTGAAAAGAATGAGTAATGAAGAATGCAGTCAAAAAAATTTCAAAAAGAAGTACGTTCATAGAAGCATGGACCCACACAATATTCTCTATGGGAATGCCTTACTCTACCCTCAAGCCACTTCTCTCAAGAATTACATTTGACTTCTCTAGGTGCACCTCCCTCTTCCATACTAAAAGCCCCCTGAAACAACTAACAATATTATTCCCAATCAGCCAACTATTAATCCCTCTAGAAATAATACTAAAAACCCTCTATCCTTAAAATGATGTTACCATCTTTCATGGATTTAGCACCAAAAGCCAATGCTAGAATCATTTATCACTTTCAATCAATAACCTGATAATGTAACCCATGTGCTTGAAAATTTCATGCCATTGCAGATCAGTACCTCTTCAGAGGCATTTAATTTCCTCATCTACTAAAATAACTCAAAACTCTAGTCCTTTACCATGAATTGAACTTAAAGTACATTACAATGTTTGGACGTGCCATGGGCAGTGAAGCTGTCTACTTTGCCTACCATGCCAAATTAGGATCTCTCCACCAGAATAAAATTTGTCAAAAAAAATTTGTTTATTGCAGATACTAGAATGCTTCAAGAGATGAAACCCGAATCATAATAATGTACTAGTTTATTACAGGTGCTAAGAAAATAGAAGTTCAAAGACATCTAACTGCCCAATAAAATAGTGAATTTGTCTGCCACACACTTCAACAAGACAGCATGAAAATTCAAGTACCTATCAATTTAAACATAAGCTACTACAGCAGACAATTGCGAAACATAAAGGATATATCCAATAACTCTAAAAGCCTGGAAACAAATACGATATTAGGAACAAAGATCATCATTCATATATGAAAATCACTTGTCACCTGAGCTCTATGTGAGTGAAAGAACTGTCGCTTCCGCAAGAGGGCACAGCTGAAAAGATTAGAAAACAATAATTATAACATTTGAATTTGCTATGGAATCAAATATGTATTCATATTTTATAGCAGGCTAATTGATGAAAATTAGATTTATTAATAAAGTAACTTATATTAGATAGTCTGATTCAGACAATCCAAATCTTCTAGATGCTGTCAGTAATAAATAAGTGTTGGATTTGGTCATCTGATGTAGTCCAAATTCCAAGTCCCTATTGGTTATAGTTATTTTAAAATATCCTAAGGGGATTCTCGGGCTTGGAACTGAATTTTACCACACTTACTTATTTCTTTCAAAGTTATTTTCTAGCATCCGAAGGTTTCTCCTTTTGAAGATAGATTGACTTGTTTGACCAAATGGCAAGGCGTGCAACTAAAGCAGTATGTTAACTTGGGAAGTTCTAAGGTCGTGAAACTAGGCAAGTCAATGGGCCTCAGAGCAAGGTATGCCATTGCGAATGCCTTGGAGATAAAAGTTGTCTACCTCTGTATAATCTTTTATATTTCTTGCAAATAAGAAGCTAACATGGTTTTTGGTAAATGAATTGCATTGCATTTTCAACAATTATACTTGCTTAAAGAGAGAACAAGGAAGGCAATAGAGACTACTGATGATCTGTCCAACTTGATATAAGTAGTCAGCCTAGCTCTTATCAGCTTCAGCTTCTCAGATTGATGATTCACTGACATGATATCAAGCACTAGTTTTCTGTGAGATCTTTTATTCAAATTTGTTATTTTTTGGTTTTATGTAATTTCTTTCGCTTTTTCTGATTGGTCGCTGTACACAACTTGGCACCCTCTACCCCATTCTTATTAGGGGAGGAGTTCCTGTTTAAACTAAAGCTAATTGGTGATCAAATCATACGTTGTGCACAAGCAAGACCTGCATTATATGTTAATGGCTAGGAAGCACGGAGACCACATTTGGGCTGCTGTGTCTGTCTGACATGTATTGGACACAGGATATGACGAGATATGGCCAGGGTGTATTTTGGTTTTTGGATTTGTTATAGTTTTATCCATTATTTATCTTAAATTGATGTGTTTAACAATATATGAAAAATAAATGTTAATATACGTATCCCACCATGTTGTGTCCTAATTTTTCAAAAATTGTCGTATCGCTGTGTCATACCCGTGTCTGTGCTTCCTAGGTTAATGAGATAAATTATTACACAAAAAAATGAGGAGCAGTATATATATTTTCTTCGGCCCTCTTACTACTCATACCTTATATAGAAAGTGATGGTTACAAAAGGACAAGTAATATTCTCAAAATGGACAGCTGGTTGGGACACCTCAAGACTAGGAAACTACCTAGAAACTTCTAACCCTTCTAGAAGAGTATAACCCACACATCACAAGGGTACAACCTATATTAGAATCTTTCTATTTTCCAACAATATGTAAATTTACAAGGCCCATAGGCTTGGATGGGGGCCCAAGAGGGCGTTAGAATGTTAAACCAGAACTACATTATTGGCCCACTTGCTATCAGCTTAAGCATTTATGGTTCCCACGCATATACTATTAATAAAGCCAAAACTCAAGTTGTTGTGTCTCCCACCCCCCCCCCCCCCACCCCCCCCAAAAAAAACCCCAAAGAAAAAAAGATTTCTCATTTAGCATTACCAGTAAATACCAATTTATATCTAAAAAATTTGGCAAATCATCACCCAATTTTCTATATTAATTTGACCACCTTCTACGTTATAGCTTAAGTCCTCAATAAAGAAGTTTAAAAAGAGCCTAGTACATACAAAATGATAAGTCTTGTATAAAATGGACATGAAATGTTTGTTATAAGTAATAAAATTTTATTGAAGAAAATGGACATGAAATATTGTAAGTGACATCAGAGTGTTTAGAATAATACATTGCCTAAACCTTTTTGCTAATGAATGTGTTGATAGTCTAATCAAAAAGTAAGACATTGGGTATTCTGCAAGTTGGATATTGAAAAGGCCTATTATCATGTGAATTGGGAGGCCCTACTATACTTGTTGGGGAGGATGGGTTTTGGTGATAGATGGCGACAGTGGATACATACCTGTATTTTTTTCACAGTACAATTCTTGGTTTTGATTAATGATTCTCCAACTGGTTTTTTTAAAAGTAACTTAAGGGATTCAAGGCAAAGGCACCCATTATCCCCCATGCTCTTCCTTTTGATGATGGAGGCATTTAGGAGGATGATTAGGAGAATGGAGGGGCTGGCTTCATTAGAGGTTTTAGGGACAATGGTGTAGGGGTGATGGGTTATGCAATTCCCACTTGTTTGCAGAAGACACTATACTGTTTTGTGATGCTGCTGAGCAGATCCTTAACATCGGGATGTTATTGATTTGCTTTGAAGTGGTACTGGTTTAAGGGTTAATGTGAGCAAGATTGAGATGGTCCCAGTTGGGGTGGTTCATAATGTTTATGCCTTGGTGGATCTTTGGGTTGTAAAGTGGGGGGGCCGCCTATGTCTTATCTTGGGATGCCCCTGGGGCCTCTTACAAGTCAACTTCTATTTGGAATCCTATATTGGAGAAGTTTGAAAAAAGGTTGGCAGGGTGGAAGAAAATTTACCTTTCCAAAGGTGGTTGGCTGACTTTGCTTAAGAGCACGCTTTTGAGCCTCCCAACTTATTATTTATCTTTGTTCACTATACCCACTAGTGTGGCTAACAGGATTGAAAGATACAGAGGGATTTCTTGTGGTATGGTATGGGGGATGAGTTCAAGATTCATTTCATGGGTTGGGATAAGGTGTGTGTGCCCCTATTGCTAATGGTGGGTTAGGAATCAGAAAGCTTACTTCTTTTAACAAAGTATTATTGGGGAAATGGTTGTGGCAGTTTACGGTTGAGGAGATTAGGCTGTGGAAGCATGTGGTAGCCTTGAAATTTGGGGACGAAAAGGGAGGTGGGGGGGGGGGGGGGGGGGGGGGGATTTGGAGTTCAATGTTGGGTAGTGGTTCTCATGGTTGCAGTCTATGGAGGAGTATAAGGATGGGTTGGGAGGGGTTCAGTCAGTTTATTCGGTTTGAGGTGGGAGTAGGGAGTTGAATCCGGTTTTGGCATGATCGTTGGTGTGGTGACCAAACTCTCAAAGTGGCTTTTCCGGTCTTGTTTGATAATGCTTCTGATAAGGAAGCTTCAATGGAGGCTTTGTTGGGAAGCCAGAATATGGATCCTTAACTATTTCATACATACATACATACATATATATATATATGTATTTAACTAGAACCCATGTGCCCAAGCAATAATATGGATCTTTAACTATTTCATAGTCTCAACTTGCCACTGCCAACCATGTAGGACCTACCGCAGACCTTGATTGTTGCCTGATACTTTTGAATGCATCAAAGCTCTATCGAAATGAACCTACTACATCCATAGGGAATTCAAGACCCTTTGAAAAAATGACAACATGCTAGAGAGAGAGGACTGGAAAACATACTTTCTAGGATCAGAACGTTCAATAGATAATTTTCTTGTCTTTGCAAAAGCTAGCATGGTAGAGGGTGCAAGATTGCTCCCTGGTATTGATTGAACACAATCGGGATCAGCATATGATTGTGGTGTAGCACTTGAAACCCCTGCAACATTAAAAGCAGAATGAAACCAATTAAAAACACGCTGCAGCACCAACACTAGCATTCTGCAAATCATTCCCACCTGAGAAATGAGCCTTATCACCTTTGCTAGAATGAGCATCTGAAACAAAATGTTCATTGTCCATTATTAAAATCCGTAGGAGTATGTGCAAAAAAAAGGGATACTACTTGAAACAAATAATCCACTGCAAGATTCCTTCTCAGGATCAACATATCTGAATTAACAGTAAAATTCATTTAATAAATCCGCTCTCTCATAGACTTAACTAAAAATATGATTTCCTAGAAACAAGAAACAATTAGTTTGCCCCACCTTTTCTAAAAATGTCACTCAACAAGTGTTACACAAGGATAGATAATTTATCAACAATTCAGTCCTACTTTTATATTATTTTGGTAACAAAGAATGGTAGGGCAACTGAAAGAGGTCATTTCACGATTTGCCAGTCAACTCCAGGAAGTCATTTCACAAAAATGCAATTTGCAAGCAGCAGATTACATTTTAGCAGAAAATATTTGTCCTTCCCACCCCTACGCAGCAATGTTGGGATGAAAATCAGGAAGCTCATCAGTGGAGTTTCATTGGTTATAGGCACTCAGGGTTTGAGCACATTGATCATTGAGAATGTACCTATGAGAGGGTAGAATGTGAATGGATTGAAAGTGCAAATAGCAGATTTCTCTCCCATTGAGAGGGTAGAATGTGACTAAATTGAAACTTATTTGTAAGATTTATTTTTTCAACGAAAGCTTGTAATTTTATTATTTTAGTCAACCACAATTTCTTGGATAAATACTAATTTGAGTTGAGCAAGCACTCATTATTTTTTTTGTTTAAGTATTTTCCATATTATGGAAATTGATCAAAAGACCACCTTACAACTACTATTTTGAATAGTTATTACATAACTGAGTATGAGATCTATTCTGGGTTAACCATGTCCATATATTCAGGGCATGGGTGTGTGTGTCTGTGTTGGGGCTCTAAAAAGGCTGCCACACTCTCACTGGAACTTCACACTCAGGTCACCTGCTTTATCATAGAGGGTCAGTGATTCATTGTAGACAAGTCATGCACTAGCATTAAGGCAAGTTCATACACCAACACTACATTCATTGCTAGCTTTCTCCAGCACAATTTTTCTTTTCCTTTTTTTTTCACCTATTGTTAGGCATTACTTGTTTGTCTGGAGAGCAGGTTTGTAATATTTTTCCAGACCCAAGGAATAGATGCTTTGAATCCTGTGATATCTGCCATCCTCTAGAGATTGTGAAAGAAATAAATGAAACAACTTTTTGAAAGATGGATAGCAGGAAAATCGATCTCTCCAGTTGGGGCCTCCATAACAGCACTCTATAGGTTGACCCAGGAGTATGCTGGTTCCCTGCCCCTCCATCGCCCCCCCCCCCCCCCCCCCCACCCCCAAGCGGCACCAGCGGCTAGTTTAAGTATGTTGTGAAATAATTCAGAGTATTTAGTTTTAGTTAAAACAGTGATTCCATTCATCTCATTTTGATTCCTTGGCATCTCCTTTCCAATAAACAAGGAGTTGAGCGTAAGGATCTGGGTTCAATCCCTTATGAATGAATGAGTTGTGTTTGCCTATCAAAAAATTACAGTGATTCCATTCATCTTGTTTTGATTCCATAGCATCTCCTTTCCAATAAACAAGAGTTGGGGGGTAAGGATATGGGTTCAATCCCTTATGAATGAATGAGTTGTGTTTTCCTATCAAAAAAATTTTTTAATAGAGTAAATTACGCTATGTACAAACCTATTCATAAAAAGTTTATAAGAAAATTCATAGATTAGCTCAATTTGTTGATATAGATACAAGAAAAGAACGCATACCGTCAGCCTTGTCTTGAAGTTCACAGACTCCTGATGGCAATTCTGACTCTAAGACAAGCGGATGTACATGCTTTGCATTTTGAACCAGGTTCTTAGGTCTTCTGCGTCTAAGTGGCTTTGAGCTGTATAGAAATGAGCCTCCACGCTTATTTTGAGGCATTGATATATATTAACGTAAATGGCACACAACAAAGGAAATTTATTGGCGCATACAATGGAAAAAGAGTAAATGACTTACCAAAAGGAGAACGTTTGTTGCTTAGGATCAACACCATCCGCAACAGCCTGAAGAGAAACAAATTTGGATATAAATTCCGCACAGTGATAACTATGAGGGATTTCATATTTTACGTGTACATACTAAAATTTCATAGATTTTCTCAACTCTTGCAAGAATAATTATATGGAAGATTCTTAATATCATGTACTCTATGACTAAGCCAAGTGATTGTCCTCTCCTTTTCTCTTTGTATTTCGTTTTTTTTGTTTTTCTTTCCTGTAATAAAAGTTGTCTTACGCATTGTTGTTGCGCCAAGTGGATGCCCTCTCCTTTTTTTTCTTTACCTCTTATTTTTCATATTTTTTTTCTTTTGCCATGTGGTGCACAATAAGTACGTCAAAATTATTAATTTTTCTCTAATAACTTGTTTGGATGGAGGGAGAATAGGGGGGAGTAGAGTAGAGGGAGGAAGAGTAAGTTAAATTACCTTGTTTGGATTTTTTTAAGAGAGGAGGGGGAGGGATTTGGAGGAGTTCTAACTACTTCTAACCCCTCATTTTTAATTCCCCCAAATTGGAGAGATTTGAAGAGAGAGTAGAGTATAGAAATGCTTGACCAAATGAATTACCAAATTTTTTTTTTTTTGATAATTAAGAAAGATGTATATTCAAGAAACTACCTTATGAAAATAACATAAGGCAGAAAAGGCTACAGGGAGGGAAACAAACAAGAAAACACAAAACAAAACAACAACCAACAAAGAACAAAGATCAAAGAAGAGAGCTAAGGAACAAAGGGAGAGAATTACTAGAGGTGAGTCCCCAAGCCCTAGACCAATCAAAAAGAGAGCCACAAAAGAAAGCTAACAGCTGATCGTCGGATTTTTCCATGTCTTCAAAAGTGCGCCTATTTCGCTCCCTCCAAATACACCACATTAGGCATAGAGGGGCTAAATTCCAAATGCTAGAAAAGTGCTTTCCCAACCAATTCCTCCAACCAAGAAGCATATCTGTGACCGAACTTGGCAAAACCCAAGAAATCCCAAAAGATCTAAAGACCAAGCTCCACAGCTGATGAGCTTTATCACAATGGAGAAGCAAATGATTCACCGTCTCCCCGCTACGACGACACATAGTGCACCAGTCAACAAGAACAAAGCCTCTACCCCGCAAATTGTCCCCTGTAAGAATCTTCTCCCAAGCAGCATTCCAGACGAAGAAAGAGACGCGAGGAGGAGCCTTAACCTTCCAAATACCTTTCCAAGGGAAGTTAATAGGCGGGGGACTACGGAGCTTATTGTAGAAAGAGCGGATGTCAAAGTCCCCCTTCTTAGTCAACTTCCACCTCATACGGTCGCCTTGCTCAGATTTAGGTAAATTAGAACCCAAGAATCGAAAAAAATCCTCCACCTCACCTGACTCCCAATCATTTGGAGCCCTGAGTAAACGAACATTCCAACTTCTCGGAGCCTCAGTCCCCAACCTTTCAAGAGAAGAGGCCACAGATGCCTCTCTATTAAAAGCAATCCCATACACGATCGGGAAGGAAATATGGAAAGGTAACTCCCCACACCACTGATCTGTCCAAAATTTCACTCTATCTCCCACCCCTATCTCGAACTGAATGAACCTTCTAAACACCTCCCAACCTTTTCGGATACTTCTCCATAAGCCACACCCGTGGGGACCCCTACCCAACTTGGAAAACCAGCCCCCCCACTCTTCCCCAAACTTCGAAGCTACAACCCTCCTCCAAAGACGATTCTCCTCAACCCCAAACCGCCATAACCATTTTCCTAATAAGGCTTGATTAAAAGTAGTTATTTTCCTAACTCCCAATCCACCATTCGCCTTAGGAGCACACACCTTTTTCCACCCCACCAAATGAGTCTTCGAATCCCCCCACAAGAAGGCTAAGGCTAATTATTTCCTTTCCCCTTACTTAATTTTAAAAACATCCAAATAAGGTGGAAGATAACCATTCCCCTCTCCTCCCCACTACTCTCCTCCCCTCTACTCCCTTCTACTCTCCTCTCCCTCCAAACTTCCAAACTTAGCATAAATATTAGCATAAATGAAACTCTGAGGTCAAAGTTTCAATAAGTTTAAAAATATTACTACAGTTAAAATTCTAGAACCAAAAGTTTGTAGAAATTTAAATTAAGTTTCATTATTTATTATAAATTATTCAAATCATTTACTGTATTATTTTTTGTTTTAATAATAAAAGTTGTCTTCCAAGTTATACTTGCACTACATGGATCAATCTAAGAAATTCATTTCGCATGAGCTACTTTTGTCATGTGGTACACTGACATAGTTCACTCTAAACTTTATTACAAAAAAAGATTTCAAGAAATCTTAAATATTTCTTCAATTAAAACTCAACTACCAAAAGTTTCAAAAAAATTAAAATGTTTCATTATTTATTTTGTACTATAATAACAGATTACTATAAAAATATGTTCCACAAGTCAAATTACATGACAAATCATAATCAGAAGTTGAAACTTGAGTTCTAGGAACACAGGCTCAACAAAATTAACCAATTACAATTTTTCAACCAAAATGAAGTACCAATCCAATACAACTTTTCCATTTTAGCACAATGTAACTTCTTATGCTAACAAAACAGATCTTAAAGCTTCTCCCATTTTCTCATGCTTCAAGCATAACTGAAGCAGCATGTTCAATATCATTTGATTGTAATCATGTGTTAAGTACTGACCACACATCTAATATAGTTCACAAGTATGCAATGTTCACAATGCCATTTTCTCTTGCATATCTTATTTGCAGAGAAACACTTTTATTAAGTCATTATTCTTTTTTTTTAATGGTATGTTACATGTTCACCCAATGGGTTTTGAAACCATGACCTTGCCTCCATCCATTCATAAGGGAGAAGGAAATGCCTTTTTCAGAAATTCCACTATCTGCTGTTGTCTACAACACCGAACTACTAGAAGAACAAGAATTAAAATAATAAAATAAAAAGTACAGGACCAGTGAAAACCCAATTCAAGCTTTGGATCAATTATTCAACCAACAGTACAACTAATGTACACAAACAAACAACTTCACCTTAAGTACTACATGGGCAATCTTGACTGAATCCACATCATATGGGTTTATCATATATCACATATGAGCAAGAAATAGCCAAACAGAGGGATGAATCAAAACTGGGTTTCAATTCAACACGCGTGCATATAAATTATATATAACATATATATTATACACGCCTGCAGATACATATATACATACATACACAACCCAATAATGCAAGACTGTAAAAAATTTACAAAGGAGAATGAAGGATCAAACCCAAAGTAATTTCAGGGTGAAATTGTTCTCACCTCAGATCTCCAGGTATCAGTTTTCACAGACACATTTACAGCCTGATACTCTTCAGTCACCTATATAATACACCCATGCTTTAGTAGTTATGCTTCGCCAAAGCTTAATATCAGAATCACACAAGATTTTTGAAGATTACCAACCCAAAACTCAAAGTTGAAGAGATCATGTGATGATAACAAGTGATATCTTAGACCCTATAGAAAAAGGTTAAAAATTTATAAGCATCATTGTGAAAACATACTCTGTTCATTTCATATGACAAGAACTATAAATATAACGGAAAATAAGTCAGAAAAAGTTTCACCTTAAAGCTAGCACATTTTACCAAGCAGAATGGGCAAGAAAAGTCCTCGGTAACTGGAAGACAGAATTAACCAGGTTATAGCTCACAAATAATACCATGTGTTAAAGACAGGAAAAAAATAAACGGACATGTAAAAAAATAATAGGAAGGATATTTTTATAAATAAAAAAAGGAGAAAGGAATTTTTTTTTGGGGGTGGGGGGGGCAGCGGAGGGGGTGGTTTCCCAGAGAGCCAGTCATCATCAATCATGAGCTCCTACATCTATTATTTTTGTTTGGGAGAGCTTATTTCCATTACTTATTAGGCTTTTTAAAAAAAAAATAAGCTAGGCAAAGGAACAGCTGCAGCTAGAAAAAGTAAAGCTCTAACAAATTGTACATTACCCAAATAAACTGAAATAAATAAAAA
Source organism: Quercus glauca (assembly GCA_023736055.1). Lineage (NCBI taxonomy): Eukaryota > Viridiplantae > Streptophyta > Magnoliopsida > Fagales > Fagaceae > Quercus > Quercus glauca. Next base: position 31,720,154 of record CM043323.1, on the reverse strand, counting down.
TAAGTTCCTGCAAATGTACCTCATATCCGACAAGTAAATTAAAGCGTAAAATAAAAATGCTTCTCTCTTTTATGAAGCTCAAACAGGTAAACTTCACCCAAAACCAAAATATGATAATGAAATCAAAAAGAATTACTGAAAACATATGCTAACCCCACAAATGAATAAGAAGGACCATACATATAAAGCTGACAGCAATCAAGGGAATCATAGAATTCAGGGGTGTTTTTGAAGCACCAAGAGTACCTTCATTTACCTTCATGTTTTCTGCAAAGCCATGAACTCCCCCCCACCCACACACAAAGAAAAAAATTATTTTCTCTCTGATGATATGCCCACACCACTTTGGAAAACGATAAACAGATCTCTATATTCTATCATATGCTAGCCGCATCAAACAAGCACACACCAACTTCTCATAAACGGAGGAAATAGTGCAACTATATCCAATAAGCTACACATGATGGCCTTGGAAGCTACCCAGATTTTTTAGAGACATCATAGCTCTAAATAATATAAAATTTTGTTTACAAATCACAAACATGTATGCACTTATGTGCATATTCATGGATACGTATGTGCCTATGCATGTGTTTGTATGCATGGGATTTTTAATAAGTGGGCCCAAACTCATGGGATTTTTAACAAAAGGAGGTAGAGTGGAAGAAAGTTTTGACCTCAAGACTACTTGCTCTGATACCATGATAAACTACCCCTTGTTCCAAAACTTAAAACGGTTACAAGATGGTGAATTTAATCATTTAACCAATTTTTTTTTATAAGTGAATTTAATCATTTAACCATTATTCTAACAACTTCGATTTGTTGACTTATGGAACTATAAGTTCATAGAAATAAATTTTAAAAAAAAAATTGAAAGGTAAGAAATAAATTTAAAAGAACCATATAAAATACCAGACTGCATTACCATTGAGATTATACAAGTTAGTGTAAGCTTGAAAACAAAAATTTTCTGCTTCCTAACATGGTAGCAAAGCCTGAAAAGGAACCCCCACTTAAATCTATATACATTTTATGTCTGCTTGAGAGGGACATGTAAGTATATGCTTAGCTTGATTTACATTGCTAGCCCACTTCCTGATAGCTCAAAATTTTTAAGAAATTGGAAAACCAGCAATACAAATAGCTTTCATAGACAATAGTTTATACATCACATGTTTATTAATAAACATAAGATTCCCAAAAAATATATAAATTGATAACATTTCAAATTTTGGAGGACTAGCATCAAATTAATGTTAAGTTTCCACATAGTATGACTCACATTATGATTCACATATGATGGCAATACTTGAGCTAATGCAATGGTGCTACATCTATCGAGAACATATTATCCACCCTCTGGTGCCAGTCTACCCATTCCATGCAAAGATTTTCATAAAACAGTACAATCCCTCCTTTACATCCATCTCCTCATCTATCAAAATCCATCCACTTCCATCCCCCCATTATATTGTTCAAAAACCAATGTGCATTTGCCAACCAATAGAAAAAGTTGGTATATTAATACTCTAGATTGTCGTCAAGCTTATTTCCTCCAACATTGAAAGTTTCAATTTCTACCTTGGGAGACTCCATTTCCTCTCTCCTTTTCACTCAAACCATTTTCCTCCTTAAATCCAGCATAGATAATTCTGCCAACATTATAATTTTCTGAACCCCAACATCATCAAACAGCTTGATGCTTCCTCACAAGTACAAAACTAGCTTATCCTTCCACATTGTAATTATTCCACCACTTATTTACTTTATCAGTGAAGCCCAATTCCTTTAACCACATGTTCTTGAATCTAAACAGACTTTTGCCCCTTCTCATGCCGCCACAATCTAGCAAAAGAGTTAAGTATTGGACAGGGGTCGAGGCACCAAGCATTGTAATTTGTCTTCCCATGACATTGAAACCAAGAACCTATCAAATCTAGAAAGAAAGGAATGCCATGATTACTACTCCAAGTAAAAGAGCCTCCATCAAGTGAATATCTAAAAGTTCGTGCTCGTTAGAGAAATCTGAGTCGTTATACATGGCAAAAGAGAAATTTTGACAGCCCTTCCTTTCATTAGGGAACTGTAAAACATTAAAGCCAGCCCCAAGCACCAGGCCACTTCCCATCTCCTCTAGCTCTTATCTTTTTATTTCTATCCTTCATGATTTTATGAATTTCAGCATGTTGTCAAAGCAATAATAAATAATCAATGCCTCAACAAAGGTTCAGGAAGATGAAGAGAAAAGCCAATAAGCACTAACTCAAATAGCACCTTATTCCATTAAAAGGATGGGGCAAAGAGTGAAGTCATGGATTCAAGCCTCACTATTGGTGTGTCCATGTGTGTGTGTAGTTCATGTGTTAATCACCCCCCCCCCAACAACCCTTTCAACCCAAAAAAAAAAGAAGGAAGAGTTGAAGAGTGGAGAAAGAGAAAAGAAAACATAAGAAAAGGGGACAAAAACCAAATACTTATATAGATTAACCAGAATGAAAAAGAAAAAATAAATCTATATCACCTTCTGTCGTCTGCAGCTTATTGTTGTAGTACCGATAATTAAAAATGACATTTCCTGCCCTTAACCTGGATAACACAAGCAGCCAAATTTTTTTATTCATCCTTGTGGGAAAATAAAGAATATATTGGTCCAATGTTGAATACAGTAACCAATAAGCATGCCAAATGCATAGATTCTAATTTTCACAATGAACAGCAATACACATAGTTGGCATAGGTGTAAAAATATTAAATTTAGTAACATTGAATTTGTACAAACAACCTAAACTTAAGAGTCACTAGAAAGGGACTTGAAGGAGGTAAGATTCATGCACATGCTAAGCACAAGACTCTACCACTCCTCCCACACTACAGCCATCCAATAAAGACAGACATGTGGGAAACTTGACAGTTACTACAAGAATGGTTGAGAAATTAGTAAAGAATGAATTATTTAAAATTACCCTTAATTCATTAACATCTAAAATTTGGATGATTTGTTGCACTATGCACCCACCCACATTGACAATGTGTTCTTTAATTCTCAATATGATAGTTCAAAATAGACATTAACCATATCACATAAAGTTACTAACAATAGCAGCTACTCCAATATGGTACATATGGGAATTCCATGTATCAATTAAACTAATAAAATAGGAGGAGAAGAAAAAAGGAAAAAGTCCCCCCAAGATAGAGATCTTACATACATCATCTAACATGTATCTTACCTATCCAAAAAAAAAAAGTATCACACACACACACACACATAGTCAGGATCAAGTTACACCTTTGATTTTTACCAATTGAGTAATGGATTGATCCACTTGAGGCTTAATTTTTGACAATTTACTCTAAACATGTCACAGCATTCTTGAATCAATGCTTGATTATGTTAATGGCACAGAAAAACTATGTGTGCTATATGAATTCCAAGTAGTAAAATTAGGCAAGAGGGAGAAAGGAGTTATTTTTCAAAATACAGAAAAAAGGATTTCTAAATTTTTGGCGTGTGAACAGCCATACCATGCAAATTTGGATAAAATACTGGTCAATTAATCTAGGAAACTATTAAGTTTTAAAATAATCTTAAAAGGAAAAAAAATATATGAGAATGATTACGGGGGCCATAATGACATAATTTGTGTGTTTGTTTTTTACAGGGGCCATATGAGTCTTTATCACAATTTTAACACATTCAATATATAGAGATCCCCTATCTAAGAGATAAGAAAGTAAAAAATATGCATTAAATGACTCCATTTGAAAAATAATTAATAATATTTGGCTCATAAATTCAACAAAATTCTCCATTAAAATATAAGAAAAGATAGAAAACTATGTGCTCAACAAAATTCTCCATTATGCTTTGTTAATTCATTTGAATGATATGCGTCTACATATGATCCCACTTTTGTATGTGAACATAGGAAAAATTGTATTAGCCTTGATAGGGCAACACTCACCATAGATTATCTAAAATACACGAGTGCTGCATATTTAAATAATTATCAATATATGTGTCTATGTGTCTGTCTGTCTGAATATGTTTGCAAATATAAATAAGAGAGGAATGAAGATTACCGAATAATATGAGACAACGATGAAGAAGGAATGTCACCACATATGTATGAATTATAAGGAGATTTCTCCTTGGCTCCCATCTCTTCTGCAGAAATGGTTACTTGGACCTGCTGCAACGTAGTCTTTGGAAACCCAAACAATAAAAAACGTAACAGATATTATCAATAACAGTGATCTAGCACACTAATGTGAAAGCACAAAAATAAATAAAATATAAACAAAGAAAGAAAGAAAATACACCCCGCGGGGGGGTGGGTTGGTGGTGTGGGGTGGTGGGAATATACTCATTTGCTAGGAAGCACTTGCATGGATACAGAGACGGGTATGGGTGTGGGTACGGTATGACAACACAGCAATTTTTGAAAATGTAAGACACGGGTATGGCGGGGATACGTATATTTATTAATTATTAAATATATTTTTATATATGGTTAAGCATTTATTTTTCATATAACATTAAACATATATCAATTTAAGAAAAATAATGAATATTTTATTTCTATATATATTATTAATCATTTTTTTTTTATCAAATTAGGATTAATAATGGATAATAAAGAAAATTCATTACTATTAAAGTATATTCAAAAATTAGAATACAGTCAAGGATAAAGATATTTATTAATTTTAAAATGCAATATTATTATTCAAAGCATGAATGTTCTCTATGTTTTGTAAAATGGTATTCGATTCCTCTTGTTCTCATGTCCCAATTGTGTCCTGCATTTTTTTTTTTTTAAACGACACTACTGGAACACCCATGCAGAATTATCCGAAGAGTATCCAGTGTTTGATGCGTGCCCAACATGGGTACGGCACCCCAAATGAAGTATTCATGCTTCCTAAATCATTTGTCTTCAGTGAGGGCAGAAATTACCACTGTTTCAGGATTACAGGGAAGTTGAACTGAGATGCATTTGTCCTCATTCGAACAACTCAACTGAGTAAAAGTGGAAGTAAACTTGTTAGACAATGACAATAGCATAAGGCATAGCTAGGCAAATAATCAGTACATCTAATAATACAATACCTTGGAGAAACAAGGATTCATGTTTACAGTTGTCATAATTTCAGCCCTCTGCCCCAAACTAAAGTTTGGAGAACTCTCCCATGACATATAAAGTGATTCCAATGGAATCTTGCCCCAAAAGCAGTATCCCCCACCAGTTGCTGTCAAGTAAAAATGAAACCAGATCATCAGAAAAGAAAATCTTATGCCCAAGAAAACTAATATTGGTTCTTACTCTATGTATCTTGGGGTGGAAAATGCACTTTCAATTGATTCAGATACTACAATACAGTATATAAAGTTGGAACCCAATATTTCAAAAGTATGTTCATCAACCAATCTTTCTTTTTATTGGTAACACACACCCAATGAGTCTTGAAACCTCCACCTTATTCTTACAAGGAAACGAGGAGGTTCCATTTGAGCTATAGCTCATTGGCATTCTTTGTCCAATTTATTAATTTTTTCTAAGTTGTTCTTTCCTTACAAATAAGTATATCACTGTAGAGTACTTTAAATATTATATATAACAAAAGCTTTTACCTTCTGGGTGATCCTAGGTTAAATATATAAGTTTGTCTCTAAAATTGTCCTACAAAACTTGCACACATTTTGCATGATCAAAAATAGCAAATCAAAATTACAAAAATCTATAAGACTTTTCAGAGAAGTTATTAAAAAAGAGAGCCAATGACTGTGAAGCAATAGAAACAGCTAAGCTAAAACATGCACCCAATGGTTTTATACACAACAGAGTTAAGCAACTAACGCATATCTTACATGGTAGAAGATTGGGATCCAAAGAACCCTTCGACAAATTAGTTCCCAAAGGGATTTCAACTCCAACTGCAAGAAAATAAAAACGCCACCAATTTCGCAATGAGGATCAAACTTTTAAAATTGCTCCATATTGTTTAAATGAAACAAATTTTAATAAAATCAATACCCCAGCTGACAAGCAAGATGGCAAGTGAGCCGGATTTGGCCTCCGGCGCTAGCTTATTAATCTCGGGAAGTATAAAATGAGCTTGAATTTGAGTACTCCCCTCAACTCCAGCAGAACTATCCAATACGCATCCTCGACTAAATCGGTATATGGCCAAATACTTTGTTGTGTAGTCAAAAGATGATGTTAATAAAATAAAAAAAAGGCACAAAAATTGAACAATTTAGAAGGTAAAACAAACTACAAATTAATGTCAATAAAAACTAGTAGAGTTAATTGATCAATTATTTAGCTTAGTCCAAAATATACTGTTGATCCCTAAACTTTAGCTCATGATCAATTTTAGTCCCTGAAATTTAAAGTGATTACTTTTAGTCCCTAAAAAGCTTAAATTGTACGATTTCAGTCCCTAACAAACTCAAAGTGATTGTTTTTATTCTCCAACGTGTCTAATGAGTGATCATGTATCAGTTTAACTAAAAGCGATCACTTTAAACTTCAAGGACTAAAATTGCTTGTGAGCTCAACTTTAAGCACCAATAATACTAAGCATTAGCTAAGAAAAGTAATCGTTTTTATTCCCCCAACGCGTCTAATGGAGTGATGACATGTCAATTTAGCTAGAAACGATCATTTTAAACTTCAAGGACTAAAATTGCTCGTGAGCTCAACTATAAGCATCAACAATATTAAGCATTAGCTAAGAAAAAAAAAAAAGCTCATTGTATATTTGCATTGTTACCTCAACATTAGAAACTAATCTGGCCAAAAAAATGCAAATAGGAGACAGAGTCTGACTCTTTAAAACTTCATTCACAGTCGCCGATAGCGAAATCGTCATTTGTATTCTACATAATTCAACCAACACAAAAATAAAATAAAAAACCAAGCAAGTAAGTTTAAGTACCAGAATTCAAAAAGGAAATGAAAATTTCGAGAACTGGAAAAAGGATTTACCTCCTTTTGTGTTTCGCCTGTATTTTGTAACGCAAACATCTCTGCAGAAACGAAGGCTAAACAAAAAAAAAAAGTGTTTTGAGTTAGAGAATTGGAGAGAGAAAAGAAAAGAGAGAGAGAGAATTTGAAAATTGGAGAAGCATTTACGTTTCGTATAGCGCGGCGTTGAAGAATGTTGTAGAGCTCAACGGGTTTGCAGTAAATTGAGAGGCTTTCTTCGGCTTCCATTTCTTCTTCGGCAGATAAACGCACACGAGAATCTTGGCGGCACATATTTTCTGATAAATTAATTAATTAATAGCAGCAATTGCAAAACAAGAATATAAATTAGAATTAGAATTAGAATTGGTGTTTATATATATATGAAAATAAAAATAAAAAAAAAAAAAAAAGAGGTAATTAAGTCCCCAACTACCAGGAAGGAAATAATAAAACAGAAGTGGGGTTGGAGAGTGAAGAAAGAGAAGAAGAAGAAGAGAGGTATACATTTAAGAAAAGCGGTGGAGCGGAAAAATAAGGAATGAATTGTTCCACCAAGATCGTCTTCTTCACGCCATGCCTCTTTCTTTTTAAAATCTTGTTCTTATCAAATGCTACAACAACAACAAAATGATACCTGCATCTGATGTGTAATTAATTAAACCTATAAACTTTTTTTTTCTTTTTTTTAAGAAATAGGATTTATTTATTAACTAGTATTATTGTCTATTCCAGAGTGCCTAATTGCAAAATATCACATTCATATTTTATATAAACAAAATTTAGACGTTAATTATATACTCTAAAACCACATTAGTGCTCTGTCCTCTTTTGGCTAGTTCATTTACCATGCCATTTGCTTCACAAACGTGAATTTAAAAAGATTATGAATAAAGATATAATTTAGAGTAACTTCATATTAGAAATGAATGGATTAAATTTTACCTCATCATCAATATTCTTTTTTTGTTTGAGTAAAATTTAGAAACCTTATTATCAAGGTTTAAACAATTTTCATTGTCTCTAAAGAAAAACAATATTAATTGTCATTATTTTGAATTAGATTTAAATTGCTAATGATGTGACAAAATCTGTTCTACTCATAGAAAAATGGATAGATAAAATTTTAGAAATTCTATGTAAATTTGATTGAAAATTTTAGAGAATTTTAAAGCAATATAATTAATGTAGTGTGTTGTCTTTACTTTATTAACAACATAACGGCGACGATTAATTAGGGTTACATGCATTGGACTCGTGGCAGTGGTATGAGTAGTCAAATTAGGACAAAAAGCCGTGTTTATTTCACCTCAAAAATATTTAGCTAAATTACAAATTGCAGAATCTAAATTTTATTAATTTTCAACTCAATTCTATAACTTTCAAGTTTTTAATTTTAGTCTTATAACTTTGATTTGTATATTCATTGTAGTTCTTTCATCCACCGTCTTTTGATTTTAAATATTAAAACAAGTTCAAAAACCATTGTTTAAAAAAAAAATTTGAAAATACTCTCTCTCTCTCTCTCTCTCTCTCTCTCTCTCTCTCTCTCTCTCTCTCTCTCTCTCTCTCTCTCTCTCTCTCTCTCTCTCTCTCTCTCTCTCTCTCTCTCTCTCTCTCTCTCTCTCTCTCTCTCTCGTGTAGAGACCCAGATCTTCACTACGACCCAACCAATATCGTGACCAGTATCGCCGTCACAACCTAGTCTCCTTCATGGTGCCTTAGAGCTCACATAGACTTCTTCTTTAGAGTGTAAATCACATTATGTCTTGTTACTTTTGATTGTTGGTGAGAAGATGAAGGGGAAAATTGGATGAGTTGAATTAATTTTGATTTCTTTTTACTCTGGACCGTAAAACTGAGTTTCAAATTTGTTTGGTTTTGCTAGTGACGGTAAGATCTATATATTTAGCATAACATGCTATGTATATAGAAATTAGTTGTTGAATTAGTAAACTGTTTTTATTTTTTTGGATGGATTTGTTAATACAAGTTATTGAATTTGTACGAAAATTGGTGTATAGGCTTAAATAGTTTTTGGGAACAAATTTTGGGGGTTTTTTTTTGAGTAAAAAATCCAAACACTGTTATTGATAAAATAAAATCCAAAACAAGTAAGAGCTTACTCCTTTATATTTGTTCCTTTTCTTTTTTTAATGTTCTTCCCAAATCCCAAATATGAAAAAAAAAAAAAAATATATATATATATATATATTTATTATTAGTTTTCAGGATTTTTGTAATTTAAGAAATTAAAATAAAAAAGGAGTAAAGCTACGTCTTAATTTCTAATAGTTAATAGAACCCACCCAACAGAAAGGGATTGAAAGACTACATTGAGCACAAATCAAAATTAGAGAATTTAAATAATTGAAAAAAGTTACAAGACTCATTTAAAATTTGATCAAAGTCACAACCCAGTCTCCTTCATGGTGTCTTAGAGCTCACATAGACGTCTCCTTTAAAGTGTAAATCGCAATATTTCTTGTTATTTTTTATTGTTGGTGAGAAGATAAAGGAGAAAATTGGATGAGCTAAATTAATTTTTTATTTCTTTTTACTCTGGACCGTAAAATTGAGTTTCAAATTTGTTTGATTTTGCTAACGACTGTAAGATTTGTATATTTAGCATAACATGCTATGTATATAGAAATTAGTTGTTGAATTAGTAAACTGTTTTTTTTTTTTTTTTTGGATGGATTTGTTAATACAAGTTTTTGAATTCGTACAAAAATTGGTGTATAGACTTAAATAGTTTTTGGGAACAAGTTTTGGGTTTTTTTTTTTTTTTTTTTGGGAGTAAAAAATCCAAATACTGTTATTGATAAAATAAAATCCAAAACAAGTAAGAGCTTACTCTTTTATATTTGGGAAAATTATTAGGTACTCCCGGAGTACCATAAATGCGTGCTCCCTCCTCTCACATGAATGGTGGGTCCCACCATGAATTTAATTAGTGGGACCTACCATTCATGTGAGAGGAGGGAGCACGCATTTATGGTACTCCGGGAGTACACAATAATTTCCCATTTATTTGCTCTTTATCTTTTCTTTATGTTCTTCCCAAATCCCAAATATGGAAAATAATATATATATATATATATATATAATTAGTTTTCAGGATTTTTTAATTTAAGAAATTGAAATTAAAAGTTAATTTCTAATAGTTAACGAAACCCAACCAACAGAAATGGATTGAAAGACTACATTGAGCAGAAGTCAAAGTTAGAGGATTTAAATTATAGAAAAAAGTTACAAGACTCATTTAAAATTTGATCAAAGTTAGAGGCTATGATTTGTAATTTGGCTAAAATATTTTTACGGTAAAGAGTAAAAAGAAATTGATTGGTGTGATAGAGCCTTGACCTAATGAAAGAGATTAATTATTATGGAGCAACGATAGATTTCAAATCTATTCCTATCTATCTATCTATATATATATATATATATATATATATATATATATATATATTAATTATTAGTTTTCAGGAATTTTTTAATTTAAGAAATTAAATTAAAAAGGAGTAAAGTAATGTGTCATTTATGGACCCACCAACAGAAATGGATTGAAACACTATATTTTTTCTGATAATTTTTGAAACACTATATTGAACCCAAGTCAATGTTAGAGGATTTACTATTCGGAAAAATGAATTTTTACTATTCGGAGCTGTTCTTATCGATGGAATTTGGAAGTTGAGGAATCAGTTTCTTTTTGAAAACACCTCCTTTAGTATTGAGGTCTTATCAGCTAGTATTGGGAGACGTCTTGTGGAATTTCAGAATCCTAGAGCTGCTGAGGTGGTTCCTGTGGGACCTGCGAAGCGGCCTCTTGCTTGGTCCCCCCCTGGGCGATGCTCGATTAAAATTAACGTGGATGCAGCAATTGGGCCTTTATGTTCTTCTATTGCTGCTGTGGCGAGGGATTGGAGGGGAAGTTTGGTCTTTGCTTGCTCTCAAAAGGTGAATACCACCTTCCCTCTTCAAGCTGAAGCGGAAGCAGTCAGATGGGCCTTGGTGTTGGCAGCCAAATTGGAAGCTGCAGGTATTTATATTGAATCTGATTCAAAGATCTGCTGTGATGCTCTTATCAATCCTTGTCTTGCTTCCCCATGGAGGATTAGATCTTTAGTTATGGAGATGCAAGTGCTGCTTTCTGATTTCCCTCATGTTTTTGTCTCTTGGGTTCATAGATCAGCTAATATGGCTGCCCACCATCTTGCTAAGTGGTCCTTGTCATGTAATCTTTTTGGTTCTTTTGATTTAGGCTGCTGCCCCCCTGTTTTTGCCTCTGTTGTTGGGCGTGAAAGTGGTAGCTATTGTGCCTTTGTTGTTCCTCTGTTTTGTGTTAATAAAGTTTTTTCCTTCATCAAAAAAAAAAAAAAAAGTCAATGTTAGAGGATTTAAATTGTAGAAAAAAGTTACAAGACTCATTTAAAATTTGACCAAGGTTAGAGGCTATGATTTGTAATTTAGCTAAAATATTGTTATGATAAAGGGCAAAAATAAATTGATTGGTGTGTTAGAGGGTTTTTTTTTTTTTTTTTTTTTTTTATAAATTTTTAAGTGAGTTTCAAACGTCCACTCCTGATGATAGTTCTTTATCATCAAATCAAGATACCAATAAGTTTTTAGTATATGCGGGAATTGAATCTTAGATCTATCATCAAACTAAGACACCAATTAGTTTTTAGTGTACGTGGAAATTGAACTTCAGATCTCTTATTCAACAATTAGAGACCTTACCAGTTGAGCTAACTGGAACCCACAGTGTGTTAGAGTCTTGATCTAATGAAATAGATCAATTATTATGGAGCAATGATAAATTTCAATTTTTTTTTTCAAATCTATTTGTATCTATAAATATACTTTTACGGTAAAAATTAATATTAAAATGAGACAAAACCCATTTCTCAAATTGTTTATCCCATTTCTACTTCTTTTTTTATTGAAAGCAAGCAATAGTGCCTTGACTAATAAAAAATATCTTTTTAATTTTTCAATTTCTTTTAAATTGATATGATTTTTTTTCAAAGAATATTCAAATAAAATGAATTATTATTGGTCTTTTAGATTATCTAGATATTTATAATCTTGATATTTATAAAACTATTTTTCCCTAATATAACTAAAGGCGCATTAATAAATAAAAAAAATTGAGAAACAGGTGCATTAATAACTTAATTAATAAGCTTAAACATTTTTAACTTTTATCTAAAATATTCATTGCTTTGATACTATGTAACATTTTATCTTGCAAAACAAGTTTCTATCAATCAAACGGGCAAAAATTCCCATAAAAAGGGCAAAAGATAAATATATCTTGGAATTTTGTATTTTTCAAGAACAAGCATAGTTTAAGATCTCTCTCTCAACCAAAAAAAAAAAAAAAACATAGTTTAAGATCCTTAAATGAGGGCAACATAACCATATCTTTTAAATATGATAGCATATTTACAAAAAAAAAAAAATGTTATTACTATTAAACTATCACCTTTTTTTTTTTTTGGTCGAGAGAGAGAGATCTTAAACTATGCTTGTTCTTGAAAAATACAAAAATTCCAGATATATTTATCTTTTGCCCTTTTTATGGGATTTTTTGCCCGTTTGTTTGATAGAAACTTGTTTTGCAAGACTACTAAACTATCACTTGAACAAATTGTTATAATTAATTAGTATCCTAGTATGCAGAAGTTGTGAATTTTTTGACGGATCATTAATAAAGAGATGCAAGAAAATGGAAGATAGGCATATTATTATTATAGCCATTTATATAACATAATTATTAGATTTTTATTTTTTATGTACCATATTTTAGGATCTATACTTTTGGTTGGGAGATGTTTTTGGAAATTAGTTCTTACTTTAGGTCCTATTAATCAACGATATTTGCAACGAGTAATTGCCTAATTGGAAGCCTCAGTGGTAAGATTGGCATTAAATTTAATTTAAATCATATACTATTTTCTTTAAATTTTGCAGAAGTTTTGAATTTTTTGACGGATCATTAATAAAGAGATGCAAGAAAATGGAAGATAGGCATATTATTATTATTATAGCCATTTATATAAGATAATTATTAGATTTTTATTTTTTACATACCATACTTTAGGATCTATACTTTTGGTTGGGAGATGTTTTTGGAAATTAGTTCTTACTCTAGGTCCTATTAATCAACGATATTTGCAACGAGTATTTGGAAGCCTCAGTGGTAAGATTGGCATTAAATTTAATTTAAATCATATACTATTTTATCATGAAGTATTAAATCAGCTTCTTTTGAAAGCAAGCAATAGTGCCTTGACTAATAAAATGTCTTTTTCATTTTTCAATTTCTTTAAATTGATATGATTTTTTTAAAATGAATTATTATTGGTCTTTTAAATTATCTAGATATTGATAATACTGATATTTATAAAACTTTTTATCCTAATGAAACTCAAGGCGTAGTATTAATAATTTTATATATATATATATATATATAGAAATAGTTGCATTAATAACTTTTTTTTAAAAAAAGAAGTTGCATTAATAACTTAATAATTAATAGCTTAAAAGTTTTAGATATATTCATTGTTTCAATACTAAGTAACATTTTATCTTGCAAAACAAGTTTCTATCAAACAAATGGGCAAAAAATAAATAAATAAATTCAAAACACACCCTCTAAGTTTCTTCTAAATTTATTTAAGTTCTTTAACTTTGATTTCGTTCATTTCAGTACTCTAAGTTTCAGATTTATTCAATTAAGGCCTTTTTGTCAACTTTTGTTAAAATTTTTTTAAAAAAATATCTGGAAAATACTTTTTCAATCATTAATTGAATTTTTTAATTTAAAAAAATTGAAGAAAAATTTAGAAAATTAGAAAATTAACCACAATATATAACAAAAGTTGATAGAAAATCCTTTATTAAATAAACTTAAAAGTTAGAAGACTGAAATGAATTTTGGTGAAACATAGAAGGTGAATTTTGCATTTTAGCCAAATAAATATATCTTAGAATTTTTGTATTTTTCATGATTTTTTGGGAACAAATATAGTTTAAGATCCTTATATGAGAGCAATCTAATGATTTCTTTTAAAGAATAACAAAATAAATTTAGCTACAAAATTGATTGTAGACTTAGATTACAACATTACTCAATATCTTTTTATTGGAGATGAATTTTGACAAATGCACTATTGGATTACATCTTTTTCTTATATCCTCCATGCTTGCAAAATTTCTTGAAAATTAAAGATCAATAGTTATGTCATCAATAAATTGTTTAAATTGCAAGTTTTTGTACTTTAAAATTATACATAAAATATAAGCTTATAGATCATATAAAAAATAATAATCTATTAACACAAAATTTGACATGTGTATTAAGAGCGTAAAGAACATACAATTCAACAATTAGATCTTCAAAATATGTAGTAATACTTATTTTATTGAGTAAGGTTGTAGTTTTAATTTACAACAAATTTTGTAACTAAATTTTGCCCTTTAAAACATTATAGCATATTGGAGTGATTTTTTAAAAAATGTTTAGATTGTTGTGGGGGGTGGGGGAAGTGGGGTTTAAACAACCAATAATATATATTGTAAGGACTTGATTTGAACTCCTAACCCAAAAGATGTATGGACTTAAGTCCAAGAAGCCCAAAACAATAAATTTGTAGAGAATGAGTTGGAAAACTGGGTTTTAGTGAATTAAATAATGAGCCAATAGATTTTGATGACAAAGAAAGAAAGATAATAGGTGTTCACTAAAGAAAAACGTCATCGGCCAAGTCTGAGGAGATTGATTCTTATGTATTGCTTTTGAAGCGTTATTACAAGTCTGGTTCTAGATTGCTACAGTGTTTCTTTCTTGATTTTCCGATCCCATTTCCTTCAGGGGTCTCATACATTATATATCTCCCTTCTAGTGATCTTGGCATTCCACTTGTTGATCATCCAAGACACTACTTGAGTACCCGTCCCATCAAACACCCCCTTTGGCTCTCTGTGAGTTGTGGTAGTCAAGGCAGCACTGTTCAGGGGTCTCCTCCACATAAATGCAGTCAGAAAAGTAGTTGTATTGCATTCAATGCGGTGGTAGCAGCTTTCCCTTAGGTATTTCTTAGCTTCCCTACCCTGGTGTGCTCGAGGAGTACGTCCCTGAAACTGGAACTTCCTGGAAAGTCGCCTTGAGCATTGGGATCTGCATCAGGCCCGTGTTTAGCCTATCTATGGAGGTATTCCTCCTTGGACCACACTCCCCTTCGTATCATACTAATAAAGCTTTGAGCTTAAAACACTTACCACTATCTACTCGTCTTCGGATCACCCATGTTCTCGGTCAAGGCCCAAGGCCCAATATAAAATCTGGGCCCTTAACCCTACATATATATATATATATATATATATATATTACAAAAAAATGTCATTAATACTGAGTACTGAACTATCACTTGAACCCTAAATTGGTGTCACTAGTATCCTAGAAGTTCTGAGTCTTTTCAAGAACCACTAGTAAAGAGTATGGAGAAAATGGAAGAGAGGCAGCAAATTATAGCCATTTTATATAAGAGAACTATTAAATTTTTTAAGGTTTGGATCTATACTTTTGAGAGATATTTTTGGAAAGGACAAAATTTAGTTACAAAATTGGTTGTAACTTAAGACTACAAATTGACTCAATAAAATAAATATTACAACATATTTTGAAAATCTAACTATTAAATTGCATGTTCTTTACGCTCTTAATATACATCTTAAATTTTGTGTCAATCGGATATTATTTACTATGATTTATAAGTTTATATTTTGTGCATAATTTTAAATTACAAAAACTTGCAATTTAAAATTTTTTTATTGATAACCTAACTATTAATCTTTAATTTTCTTGAAATTTTGCAAGTATAAAGAATATAAGAAGAAGATGTAATCTAATGGTGAATTTGTCAAAATTCACCTCTAATAAAAAGATGTTAAGTAAGTTCACTAATTTTGTAACTAAACTTTGTTATTTTGAAAATTAGTTCTTGCTCTAGGTCCTATAAATAAACTATATTTGTAATGAGTAATTGGAAGCCTCTATGTGGTAAGATTGGTATTAAATTTATTTCAAATCATATACTATTTTATCATGAAGTATTAAATTTGGATACTACATCTACTTTATTTGTTAAAGGGATATATATAGTTCCTCAAAAAAAAAAAAAAAAAAACACAGGGATATATATATATATATAGTGGATTGAGCCCATTATACTATATACCTTTGTCATGTGTTGGTCCTCAGGCTCATTTGTAGCTAGTACGTATCAAAATTTGGATACTACATCTACTTTATTTGTTAAAGGGATATATATAGTTCCTCAAAAAAAAAAAAAAAAAAAAAAAGAAAAACCACAGGGATATATATATATATATATATTGTGGGGCCCTACAATTACAGTGGGCCCTACTACGCTAATCACGTTCGGCCCACTACATATGGCCCAAGGCCCGCGCCGAGGACAATGTAAAGGCCGAGGACAATGGGAAAGAACCCAGAACGTCCAAGGTCCGCGCCGAGGATGATCTGTCCTCGGCGCACCGGCTTCATTAAGGGGAAAATATCCCACCAACATTTTGGCCGTCTTAATGAAGACATGACCGGCGGACCCAGTCGCCTCGATTACCTCAACTAATAGAAAGTCTGTAAAGGCGGCTGAGAACTAACATAAAGCCTGTAAACTACAGATGATGTGACAAACTCCTGTACACAACGATCAGATAATTGACAAGTGGATGGTCAAGATCAACGAAAATAAGACTATATAACTAGCAAGATTCTAAACATGGCTGGGAGGCTGGAGAAAGAAAGGGAGATCTGGGGCTAGAGCCGAGGATCAATAAGCCTTATAAACACCTAACCCAAATGAGAAGGGGGGGGGGGGAGAATCTTCCTTACGAAAACTTCTAAGTCCAGTTCGTTTAGGGGATCCGCCCAAAAAAATTCGTTGATTGCCCGTTATATGCCTAGTCCTTCCTACCCATTTCTCTACAAATTTTATTGTCTAGGGTCCACTACATTTTGAGCCCTTACAATTGGCGCCGTCTGTGGGAAGGACTTGCGCATTAGCGGCACGACGTAAAGAAAACAAAACGACAAATCAATCGAAAAAAGATGCAGATCCATACAGTTCTTGGCAACAATATTCATTCGGCAGTCTACAATAACAAGAAACAAGTGCAAAAAAAAAAAAATATATATATATATATACAATACATGAAATAAGTCTACTTCTTTTATTCATATATGAAAAAAGATTACATCTTTTACAAGTAATGCCCAGGGGGCTTATTCTAGAGCTAACTACAAAGGGCAGACGCTCGACGAAGCTAGCGGACGCTTGACAAAGCTGGCAGAAGAACAAAAGGCGAATGCTGGACGACAATGGCAAAAGAACAAAAGATAGAAAAAGAGAGTAGAAGAAGAGATGAAGAACAAAGTGTAGAAAGCAAAGTTGGCAGAAGAACAAAAGGTGAAAAAGAAGTGAAGGAAGAAAGGAGGAAAAGAAAGAAAGAAAGTTGGCAGAGGAACAGAAGATAGAAAAGGAGGCTGGAGAAAGAAAGGGAGATCCGGGGCTAGAGCCGAGGATCAATAAGCCTTATAAACACCTAACCCAAATGAGAAGGGGGGGGAGAATCTTCCTTACGAAAACTTCTAAGTCCAGTTCGTTCAGGGGATCCGCCCAAAAAAATTCGTTGATTGCCCGTTATATGCCTAGTCCTTCCTACCCATTTCTCTACAAATTTTATTGTCTAGGGTCCACTACATTTTGAGCCCTTACATATATATATATAGTGGATTGAGCCTTATACTTATATACCTTTGTCATGTGTTGGTCCTCAGGCTCATTTGTAGCTAGTACGTGTCTTATTTTGACATGTTGGAAGTTATATAGACTTTTATTTATTTATTTATTTTTTGGGTAATCAAGTCTGAAATTTATGCCAAGATCTTTTATAGCTAGTCTTGTTTAAAGCTATAGATTGTTGTTTTAATTTTCATTTTAAACAAATTAATGGTTGTTTTTTAAAAAAAAAAAATTCTTTAGAATATTTAAAGTGTGTTTGAGAATAAATTACTTTCAGTAGCTTATTTATATAGTTTTATAATAAGATATAATTTTTTTGTAACTTTTATATTATAAAACTAAAATTTAAATCATTTGCAAAAAAAAAAAAAAAAAAAAAAAAGAGTTGAGAAAATAAAAATGCTAACCTTTTTTAAGCAATACCTAAAGGACAAAGTTTGGCAACAAATTTTGTTGTAGCCTAAGAATACAACTTCATTCAACATCTTTTTATTGGATGTAAATTTTCACAAATCCATTATTGAGTTACATTTTCTTTTATATCCTTCAAGTTCACAAATTCCAGAAGATCAAATAATTATACCTATGTCATCAATCAAATATTTAAATTTTAAGTTTTTATAGTTTAAAATTATACATAAAAAATAAGTTAATTAATCGAAAAATAAATAAAATCTGATTGGCACAAATTTTAAATGTGTGTTAAGAACATAAAAAATATTCAATTTGGCGATTAGATTTTCAAAATATGTAGCCAAATTAATTTTTGAATGAGAGTTGTATTTTTAGGTTATAACCAAGTCTGTAGCCAAACTTTTTCCATACTCAAATGCACACTTAAAGGGTTTTTTTTCCCCTGTTTTATGTTCTTATATTTGATTAATTTGATGATCGATCTGCTTGGTAGTTTTTTGAGATGGCATAGGGTTTTGTAGCAATAATTCAATTTGAAATAATCTAATTTTTGTTTGTTTGTGATATTAATTATTATTTCATTGTATCTTATTTTGAGTAATTTATATATTCTATAAGTTCATCATTAAAACAGTCAATCAGATTTTCAATTAATTAGTTGGATATACGAAGTTATAATTTTAACCATTTATTAATTTTCTTTTGATTGAAACAAAATATAAATAAGTAATTATAATATTTCAAGAGTATAACATAGTGGTACTTCTCCTTCCTATCCCACAATATTTAATAATTTTATAATAAATATTTTAGTTTTTTTTTTATTTTTTTTATACAAGATAGAATTTCTACTCTAGCCTAATCTAAGTGTATATATGTGTGAAGCTCCCTCTTGGAGACTTGAACCCCGGCCCTTACCCCGCACACCTCACAAGCATTTATACTTGTGAAGTGACCACTGCACCAAGGGTGTGCGGTGGTAAATATTTTAGCTTTTACTTATGTGTAAGATTAAAAAAAAAAATTGTCCCGTTATCAGTGTTATCTAGTAATTACAACTTATCATGTGTTTCATTTTTTTTTAATTATAAATAATTTGATAGTTGGGGAGGGGGTTTTGAATCTTGAAAATCTCTATTGGAAACACTATAAAGTGTTAGTTGAACTACAAAACTTTTGACGTATCTAATTTTTATTACTCCATTCTAGTGAAAGTTTATAATAACTCTTTTTAAACTATAGATTCAAGGATCGAGCCAGGACTTGGAGTTAGGGAGGGTGGCTCTGCTACTCGCTGTGTGCAGTGGCTCCGGCCTTTGATTCTACTACTTAACCACTAAAGATTTTTGTTTAAAACTTTTTAAAGAGCTAGGTTGTTTGTTTTGGGTAAACTATATTGGTTGACTAGGCTTAATTTTTTTTTAGCTTTATTATTGGTAATTTTTGTTGTTGGGCTAATTTTTTTGGGCTTGTATATTTTGTTTTAGATTTAATCTATTAATTTTTTATGGCCCTTAAAAAGGTGGAAAATGCTAAAACTATGAATTGATGGTATTGTTAAGGGGGGACAAAGTATAATTTTACTGAACAAAATTGCTAAAATTAGTACCTAATAATATACTAATATTTTTTTAAAAAAAAAATTTTGGGGGGCGCCATTAATTGCCCCCTAAGTCAATATATAGCTCTGTCCATGTAAAGATTCCTTCGTATGCAAGAAATGGTAGGAGATGGATGTGTCACCTCTTATTATGACTTTCTTTATGTAGTTATTATTGGAAATTTTGGTGATAAGATTGGCCATGGTAATGGTTACCATTGGCAAACTTGGTATTAAGTCTGGCCTTAGGTGCGTTTACTGGCTTTGTGTCACTTTGTGATCGCATGGCAAGCTCTACAGTTGTCAATTTCAGGTTAATAAAGGAATTATCCCCTTATTCTAGAGTGATACACTTCAAATTGGTTATCTTACTAAAAACATATTTTCTCAACTTATATATTAAGAAAACATGCATATCCTTCATATGAGAATTTTTTTTTAAGAGCAATAAGGCCTTCGACTAGTTGGATATAAGAAGTTGTAATTTACCATTAATTAATTTTCTTTTGATTTAATTAAAATAAACATAAGTGATTATAATATTTCAAGAGTATAACGAGGTAGTACTTCTTCATCTTATATGAATAATAGATCCCACAATATTTAATAATTTTATAATAAATATTTTAGTTTTTACTTATGTGGAAGGATAAAAAAATTTTGTTCCATTCGGAGTTATTCACTAATTACAACTTCTCATTTGTTTTATTTATTTATTTATTTTTAATAATTCGATAGTTGGGGAGGGAGCTTTGAATCTTAAATATCTCTATTAGAAATAGCATGAAGTGTCAGTTAAACTACAAAACTCTAGACGTATCTAATTTTTATTCCTCCACACTAGTGAAAGTTTATAATAACTCTTTTTGAACTAGATATTTCTTCGCATGTAAGAAATGGTAGGAGATGGACGCGCCACCTCTTTTTTTGGCTTTCTTTATGAAACAGTTGCCATTGCCAAATTTGGAGATAAGACTGGCCATGGTGACGTTTACCATTGGCAAATTTGGTATTAAGCCTGGCCTTGGGTGCGGTTATTGGCCTTGTGTCACCTTGTGATCACGTGGCAGACTCTGCAGTTGTCAATTTCAAGTTAAAGGAATGAGAAATGATATGTTTACAACATTTTTACAACAAATCCTAACTGGCAAATTGTTACTGGTTGTTATTATTGCGGCAAAAAAGTAATCTTACTAAAAACATATTTCCTCAATGTAATATATAAATTTTTTTAAAATATATGTATATCCTTCATATGAATGTTTTGATCTCACGTATGATGCATCACAATAAGAACTTACATATAAACTAAGTGTCTTTTTAAAAAAAAAAAAAATTATAATTTGATAGTTATGTGAGGAATGATTTGAATTCTGGTCGTTTCGTTAAAACACTAAAAAGTATCAATTAATTTACAAAACTCTTAACAAATACATAAGTGTCCATTATTCATTGACTTAAAAAACATCACTCTTTTCTATAGTCTCACTTTTTAAATATTATTTCATAAAAAAAAAAAAAAAAAAAAGACTTTTTAAATATCGTTACAATTCACAAACCTATATATAGTCTCTCTATTTTGTTTGGTAAGTTAGACTATATACTCATCACATTCTCCCACACGCAAGAGGGAAAATCTATCTTTTCTGGGAAAGACGAATCACAGAATCTTTCAAACATACGTGGCTAAGAAAAATATGGAAAAAAGCAGTAGCATTGACAAACAAGGGTAGTACGTACAAGGAAATCGGAAAACAATATTGTGTGTGTGTATATATATATGTGTAATCTTTAGGCGGCACGTCCTTGCACGGCCAGAGATACAGATTTCTTTCATTCTGTAGGGCTCTCTTTTGGAAGAGAGAACAATGGTGAGAGAATCTGCAAGAAAGTGCTCCCATTGTGGGGTTAATGGGCACAACTCTAGGACGTGCAATAATAATAATAATAATAATAATAATAATAATATTGCCAATGGCAATAATAGCGTGAAGATTTTTGGTGTGTATTTGCCAAAATTTGTTGATGATTCTATGAAAAAGAGTTTTAGCACAGGAAATCTGAGTTCCAAAAAGATCAATGATGATGAAGCTAATACTGGGTATCTCTCTGATGGTATTGTTCAACGCAAGGCTGTTGATCGTGAGAGAAAGAAGGGTATGCATGTATACATATATATGTCGGATTTGCTTTATATATCAGTGTTGTTGCTTTTGTTGTTATTATTATTACTACTTCTATGTTTTTGTGTTCTTGTGTGTATTGGGATGAGTTCTGATTCATAACATGATGTGATATTTGTACATGGGATCTGTTTGTTTGGATCATTATATTTCACCTTTTTTTTTCCAGTTTTACAGATTAGGGTTCTGAAATCTATATATTTGCTTGCTAATTACGATTATTATTACTTTCTTTCATCAAAACAAGAATTTACTACTTTCAGTTTTAATTAAATCTGATGGAATTTATCACAGTTTTTCCTTTTTATTTATTTGGATTTGTTGGATTAATG
The DNA here is from genome assembly GCA_023736055.1 of Quercus glauca. Classification (NCBI taxonomy): domain Eukaryota; kingdom Viridiplantae; phylum Streptophyta; class Magnoliopsida; order Fagales; family Fagaceae; genus Quercus; species Quercus glauca. The sequence goes on along the minus strand of CM043323.1, from coordinate 31,697,810 downwards.
GATCTTCAGTGAAATCTATTTATTTGATGTATGATAGTATAATTTATAATTTTAGATGGTGGATTTATTTCTTTCTTTTTGCCTTTTGTATCTATTGTGGTAATTTGCACTCTATAATTTAGGAGGAGATTTCTGGGATTTTTTGAACCCTACGCGAGGATATGCTTTCCATACTGATTTGTGTAGACTATTTTTTTTTTTTTATAGCATTTATCAAAACATTCAATGATTAAAAATTATTACTAATTTGTATTCCTAAATTATTATTACTAATAGCCCAATAACTGATCCTTCTTATATTTCTTTTGGAAAAAATTTAACTCCAAATATATCTGGAGCTAGTAACTTTTTAATGTGAGTTTTGATAAATCTATCATTAGATTTTATTTTCTTTATGCTTAAAAAATAAGTTTATAGATTACATAGTAAACAATATTAAATTGGAATGAAATTTGACAGTATTAAGAACATAAAAAATATGCAATATAGTAGTTAGATTTTCAAGATATGTGTTTAGAGCCAAATTTTGTCATTTTCTTTTTTAAGATTGTACAATATTGTGTCAATTTGGTGTTTGCTAAAAAGACATTGCTGTTTGTTTGTTTGTTCAGGGACGCCATGGACTGAGGAGGAGCATGTTGTATTTCTAGCTGGTTTGAAGAAGCTTGGGAAAGGTGATTGGAGAGGAATTTCAAAGAAGTTTGTGACCACCAGGTCCCCATCTCAAGTTGCTAGTCATGCACAGAAATATTTTCTGAGACAGGCTGCAATTGATAAGAAGAAACGTAGACCGAGTGTGTTCGACTTGTCTCTGAATGAATATGTAATGTATCTCTCTCCTTCTCTCCCTCTCTCTCTCTCTCTCTGTCATTTCATAGATATGACTAGAATCGTGGACTTACAGGAAATAACTCCTAAGGATTCCCCAGTTTCACAAACAAAGAAAAGTGATGGTGAAAGGTCATCAGAGGTAAGTCCATACACCCCAAGTTTTCTTTTTGGAGAACCAATACACCCCAAGTTTATTCAAATATAATGCAGAACAGTACGTTAAAATACAGTTGTTAACTTGGTGAATATTAATGAGAACCAACTAGAGGTAAAAAAAAGTCCATAGATCAATGAGTATAACTGATACTTGTATCTGAGTTGTTGGAATTTAGAAGTCTTTAATGGCTTTTTTGAATGTTATAGGCTACTGCTGCAGTTCAGAATGTGAATCGATTCCCGCATGTCTGCATCGATATTCCACCATCTGCTCAAATGTCACCCCTAATCTCTGGTGCTCCAAATTACTCTTGGTGTCCATCCATGGTAAGCAACAATTTGACATTTGCCACTTTTTATTTTTGTTGAGTTGATATTTCATATGGTAGTAAAAATACTGATTTTAAGTTCACAGCATTGTGAGCGTTTTATCTGTACTATTGGATAATTGGATAATAACTATATGAACTATTAAGCTAAAAAAAAAAAATCTGGTTAATGATCTTTAAATGCAACTTGTAAATGCATTGAACCTTGTAAGGAAGTAAACCTGTCCATGCACACTATTTATAACAACAGATATTCAATGTCTTGAAGTGACTTTTTTTTTTTTAATTTCTTTATGAGGATTTTAGAGAGGGATTAATATGAAGGGTTCTTAAGGAAACATGATTGCTTAATTATGGCCACTGGAATAGTTTTTAATGGCCTAACTGGGGATGTACATTTACTGAAATCTTTTTCCTTTTACACTGTCTTGCCAATCACACAACACGACTACAATGTTTGAAGTGTTTTTGGTGTTTCGTTTTAGATATGGAATTAGTATATCATGTGACTTGTTTTGAGTGGTACGTAGTTGCCAAGGTTGGAATATTATTTCACAGTGCTGTAATGTAATCTTGTTTAGCAAAACACAAAAAAATAAATAAAGAAAAAAAAAAAGTGTTGTAACCTTAGGGATCTTCTATGCTTTCCTTCATTAGAACTAATGTCATATAATTGGAAATTTGTAACCTTTCTTTATGCACTAGGGCCTGGGGGAATATGCATATTCATGATAAATCACTGCCAAATTGATGATGCATCACTGTTCTTTAAATTTCCACAAACAGCATGTTGAATTCTATGGTGATTAGGACTTATCCTTGATCTTTGTCTCCATTGCAACCTCAGATGTTTCCAACATTCACAGATAGCTTGTTACAAAATACATTTCTTGCATGGAATTTTATTTTGTCACTTTTCATTCACCACTAAATCTGAATACTTGCAAGTCTGAGGATATAAGAACTATGAATTTCCTTATGTTTCCCTGATTTTTTTTTTTTTAATTTCCTTTTTATTTTGAATATTTCTCCTAGCCTAAGCACCAAACCAATTGTTTTATGATGATTTTACTTGTCTTACCAGGTGGGAATGCCTGGCAATGAACAGTTCATCTCAACAGTGAATTTTGCTAGACAAAGTTTTCCATCCTATTCTTGGCTGCCTGGAAGCCAGAGGAATTTTGGTACTTGTGCTCCTGTTATTACCCATCCATCTGGTATTCCTTCACCAAAGTCTTTCCCTCACAGTCTATCTCATTAAGGCCTCATAGCTTCATCAATTGCAAGAGATGCTGTTGAGCTTAAAATTGGACAACCTCAAAACCCCACCAAGCCAAAACTTATCATCTCATCAGACATCCTGAACTATTAGACTGACATGAAAATTTTTGATGAGTTGAAGCTTAATTTTTGCATTTTGAATATCAGCTGAAGTCTAGAGTACTAGAACAATGTGAAGGCAATTTATTCCTTGCAATTGAGCCTTTAGATATATAACCCATCTGGCTTCATATCTTTTTCCTATCAATAAAGTTTTGCCAAAACCACCAATTTTTGATCTATTGCTGATTATTTCAGTCTGCAAGTTCGCTACAAATATGCCCTACATCATTTTCTTTGTGTAGGTGTCAATTCTAGCGATTGCATTCTCTGTCTAGTTCACCCTTCTTCATTTTTGGTTTTTTTTTTTTTTTTTTGAAACTTTGTCTGATTGACCTTTGAGATAGGAAAAGAGGAGTACAAGGGTAAAATATTTTTTATAAACCATATTCATTTTAGATTTCCTTCATGTAGGTCCATCTTAAAAAGAATTTAATCAGTTCTAATTTTTTTTTTTTAACTTTTTTTTTTGTAGAATTAACTACTATAACATATATTATAAGTAGAAAGTAAAAAATTACAATCAATAATTTTATAGCACCTCCCCCTCCCCACTATCTATCCATCTCAAAAAAAAAAAAAATACAAAAAAAAAAAATCATTATTGCTGCAATTCAGATCTAGTCCTAAGAGTGCCACCGTGCATTCTTGGTGCAGTGGTCACTCCACAAATATAAGTGCTTGTGGAGTGTGACGGGTAAAAGTTAGAGCTCAAGTCTCCAAGAGGGAATTTCACATGCATATATATTTAGATTAGATTATAGTAGAATTTCTATCTTGTAAAAAAAAAAAAAAAAAAAATCTAGTCCTAAGAGTTGAAAAAATTTGTAGTAATTTCAGAATTCGTATAAATTGACTGCAGTTTTTCTTTTTCTTTTTCTTTTTTTTTTTGGGAGAAAAAAGGAATATCTTCTTTAATTATGATTTAAGAGGGTTAAATGGGAAACAAAAGGGAGCCATTTCAAGGTCAAAGCCTCATTAATTAGTAGTCTAATATCCGATTGATGATAATAATAATAAGCTGTCTAATAAATTTTAAATTTCATATTTGTTGGTTCATTAAATGTGATTCTCAAGTAAGAAAATAATACATCTTTTGAGTAGAAAGCGATCTTCTTCCATTGCGAAATCTACCTCTTTAAAAGATCTGGATTCCTTTCCTTTTTAAATCTTTTTTCTTCTAAACCAAAACTAGATGTAAGAAAGGAAGAGTACAAGGTTAAAATATATTTTATAAATCATATTCATCTTAGATTTTCTTAATGTAAGTGTCAATCTTAAAATTTTTTTATCAATTATAATTTTGAAAAACTTTTTTTTTTTGTAAAATTAACAAGTATAACATATATTATAAGTAAAAAGTAAAAAATGACATTCAATAATTTTATAGCACCTCCCCTCCACCCTCTCCATTGTTTACCCAACTAAAAAAATAAAATAAATCATTATTGTTGCAATTCAGGTCTAGTCCTAGAGCATTCTCATCAGCTCTTTAAAAAAAAAAATGCCATTTTGACACACCAAAAACCTATTTTATTATTTTAGCACATCATTTAACAACATACCATTTATCAGATGTTCTATTCTTCAATTTTATACATTAAAATAATATTTACTACACATTAAAATAATATATTAATTACTCCCTATCATCCTCATCCCCATCCCCATCGTCAACAACAACAACAGCGGCACAACCACTACTGCCGCAACAACGGCCACCAACAACCACTGCCGCAATAACACCAACAGCCACCACCGGCACAAACCCACATCCACCAACGCCACCTCAAAAAAAAAAAAAAAACACAACCAGAGAGATCGGCACAAACCCACATCCACCAAATTAAACAAACCCACATCCCAAATCCACCAAATCAATTATAAAATTAATTACAATTTACACTAAAATCATAAATTGAATCGGACATACACCGAGAGTGACAATCATATTAGGACAACCGCCTTCGTCGCCATCGTTAATGGAAGTTTTCACTTCCGGCCACCGTGTCCTTCACACTAGAGTTCCTCTTCGTCGCAAAGTGGGTTAGTGATTAGTGGCGAGCCTGGGCGGTTTCTGTCTCTCGCCATGGCGAGATCAGCGATGGCGATATCAACGTGGCAAGACGGTGTGGCGAGATATGCGTGGCAAGATGGAAGTTTTCACTCCCGGCCATCGTGTCCTTCACACTGGAGTTCCTTCTCGTCGCAAAGTGGGTCAGTGATCAGTGGCGAGCCTGGGCGGTCTCTGTCTCTCGGCGTGGCGAAACGGCGATGAGAATGCCCTAGAGAGAGAGAGAGAGAGAGAGATGGGTTCCAGAATGATGGACAGAGAGAGAGAACTGAGAGGAGGAGAGAGAAAAAAGGAATTAAATAAGCCAAACAGTGTTTGGCATGGTTGTCCGTACGCTCTCATATTTGAGAGCGTACTGTAGTATGTCTCATATTTTTGAGACATTTAGCACACCTCATGAGAGGTTGTTTTTGGTGTTTGGTGTGGCATTTGGCACAATGCCACACCTAATGAGAATGCTCTAGAGTAGAAAAAATATGACAAAGATTCAAATAGTTTCCAAATAGTTCCACAGTGAGAGCATATATGTTTTATATTGTCATAGTATGGTTTCTAATTTATGAGTTTCCCTGTTTACGTTCAGTTATGAGATAACAGAGATGCACTAATATTTTCTAGAATAAGAGTAGAAAAAATATGTTGCAATTTCAAAACTTGTATAAATTAAATGCAATTTTTCCCCCTTTTGAGAAGCAAAGGGATTTATTCTTTAATTATGAAATTTTTTTTTTTTGGAGAGAATTTCAACCTATAGCGTTCGCTCTTAATGATGACTCTTTATCATTAAACTAAGACATCAATCGATTTTGGGTGTAGGTGAATGTTGAACCCCAAATTTTTTATTTAACCATAAAAAACTTTATCAATTGAGCTAATTGAAATCCACTTCTTTAATTATGATTTAAGAGGGTTAAATGGAAAACAAAAGGGAGTCTTTTGAAAGTCAAAAGCCTCACTCATAAGTAGTCTAATGTCCCATAAAATAATAATAATAATAATAATAATTAGTCTAATAAATTTTAAATTTCATATTTTGTTGGTCATTAAATGTGAATCTTAAAAAGGGATTGAGTTCAATTGCACCATGCAATTAACTCCCTCTCTCTCACAATATTTTTTCACTAAACTTACCTTTTAATATTTTCTTATTTTTTTTATTGAATGATTGAATTTAAAGTTGCTTTTTGCAATTTTAAATCTTAGCCACTTATAACAATTGCATCAGGTGCGATATTTTGAGTAAAAAGTAATCTTCTATTGGAAAATCTACCTCTTTAAAAGATCTGAATTCCTTACCTTCTCAAATATTTTTTCTTCTAACCAAAACTAGATGTCAAACATCTAGATTTCAATTTTGTTCCCTTCTAAAAAGAATTGGGATCGTTAACATCCGATTTTCATATTTATTATTAGTGAAACTACACTATTGGTCCCTAAAGTTTACTTGTGTGCGCAATTGGTCCCTCAACTTTGAAGCGAGCAGAATTAGTCCCTTAAGTTTTAAAATTGAGTTATATTGGTCCTTTTACTAACTACTGTTAACAGTGTTACTTACGTGGCTAACGAAACAGTGATTTGGCTTTTTTTTTAAATGATGTGGCATGTTTTTAATTAAAAATTAAAAAAAATAATTTCCACATTAAATGAAATTGAAAAATCATGTTGATGGGATTAAAAACAAATCTGATATTTGTTTAACAAAGGCATGACGGAGAGAGAGAAGGGGAAGCAAGAGATTGACAGCCACAAGAACTCAAATGGAATTTCCATCACAAGCTCTTTTTTTATAATTAAAAAAGAAAAAGAAATCAAATCTGGAAAACCACTCCACTAACTAATAGTCCATCTCCCTCACCACAAATACGTTGGGCTTGTGTGTTATCATTTTAGCCAAGACTTACTCTTAAGTGATTTTACTTGTCTATTTTCACAACTTTCATTACAAGAAGGAGAATCCTAACGTTGAATCACAGAGCTACGCCACCAAAATCCAAAGAGATTTTTAAGAAAAAGAAAACAAAGATTTGTTTTCTCATTCTATCACAGTCCCTCTCCTAGTCTCTGTTGCTCTCAGATCCTTCTCTCCAATCTCATATCATTTTCTTCAATCTAATATTCCAGCTAGCCAAAATGATGCCGTCGGAGCAAATCCTTCGCCTACAATGCTCAAAACCCCAGCGAAACTGTCGAAGCAACATCCTTCAACCCCTGCGCTGGAGCAACATCTTTCGCCATCGCCCTCATCCCTTGTGCCGCCTTCCTCCTCGACCTTGGCAGAACCGCTGTGCTCACCACCCTAATTGTTGGCCTCATGGTCTCCTACATCCTCGATTCCCTCAACTTCAAACCCGTCGCCTTCTTTGATGGTTTTGATGATTAGTGGCTGATGATGGTGCACGATCTACAGTGGCTATGCTTGAAGATGGTGGATTGATCGTTGATAGGAATTTAAAATATCAGATTTGTTTTTAATCTAGTCAATATGATTTTTCAATTTCATCTAACGTGGAAACTTTTTTTTTTTTTTTAATTTTTAATTAAAACATGCTATATCATTTTAAAAAATGCCAAATCATTGTTCCGTTAACCACGTAAGTAACACTGTTAATAGCAATTAGTAAAAGGACCAATACAACTCAGTTTTAAAATTTAAAGGATTAATTATGCTCGCTTCAAATTTGAGGGACCAATTGCACACACAGGGTAAACTTCAGAGACCAATAGCGTAGTTTCGCCTTTATTATTAATCCGGATGTTCAATCTGGATTCTCTTAATTTTCTCTATGATATCTATGTCCTCTCTCATATGACCGAAATGACTAAAAAGACAAGTTTGAAGCACAACAAAAGAACCATGCACTTTCGCTTCCATTTTAGCCTTTTTATTTTTTTGATGAACTAAAAGGAGGGGTGGGAGCAACCATTGTGACTCACCCCCTAGGCATGACCATAAGGACACCCTGCTAGACAAGAAATTATAAGATCCATATGGTGAACAAGTGATGTGGTCCACCATTCCACTAAAAAACTGCCAGTTGTTTAAAATTGTTAGTTAGAAATTTTTTTTAGACAGAAATTAATTATTGACTCAATAATTTTAAACAAGTGGAAATTTTTTAGTGAAATGGTGGACAAATGACGTGATTCACCAGAAGACCATATAATTTCTCTAGCTAGAGAAGGTTGAAATTAGCCATTTAATACCATATATTCTATGCATTGCCTAGCTGAACCTCCTATTCACAACTTGCAACCTTTTAGAAACGCCATCATGAGTAGATAGAGAGGCACTGTATAAAATTGAAGCTTTAATTCAACTTTTTCCACGCAAAGATTAATAAAATTTATATAAAATTGACTACATTTTTTATTTTGCCTCTTAGGACTACAAATTTCTCTCTTTTTAACAACACTGTTGCCTCCCTTTTTTTTAAACCAACATTGTATGCAATTCATTTTTAAAGCATTTCTCATCATAATTAAGATTAGCATTAGGTTATGCTATTCTTTATTCATTCGAGAATTACAATGAGAGAGTCATTGAAAACACCAAGAGGTGCCAGTCGAACTATAAAACTCTTGCTAGGTTATACTATTCTTAATATACTTCTACAACTACAGCCAAGGGCTTTCCTATCCTGTTCACTAGAATACGTTTGGCTGTTCAAAAAGTCGTCTAGAACTGAGGGTTCATGATATTTAACAAATTTGGCAAAAACACACTGCTTGAAAAGTAAAACAAAAGGAGAAGGCCCTAAACATGCCCTGCTAGAAGAAAGGGAGAAAAAAATGGGGCGGGGGGGTGGGTTTCAATATTTTCTCATTCCATCAGCAAGCTAATCGAAATATTATCAGACTATGAAGTCAAAGCATCAATACCTAAACTTTGATTAAAGTGTGATTTGCAGTTTCCAGACAAGGAACAGTGAAAATAAAATTAACAGATATTGTGGCTGAGCATCAGATCTTTTTGTACAGACCGTTTAAAAACAAACTGAAAAGAATGGAATGGCAGAACACCTTACAAAGCAAACTGATGGGCATATCATCATATATAGGTTTTAGGAGGTTTGAACGGTCCACTCTGATTCAGAGAGAAGGGCTGCTCTTATATGCATACATGCAATGGAATTTCTGAAAGAACCAACTAAGAAGAGCAGCAGCCAGATTTCTGATTAACCGGTTGTCCTCGTATCTGCACTGTTGGTGGCCTTACATTGTTCATTGGTTGACTTGCCATACTGAAAAAAGTGATGAAAGAATTAATTTCTCATAGAAAAAAGGCAATTGTGCACAAAGATACAAGGCCAAGAAAATCCTGTCCCCAAGCAACTTAGTGAGTGTTTGGATTCACGTTTTTCCCTCACGTTTGTGTTTTTTGCCCTTTTTTTTTTTTTTTTTAGCGTGTATATACAGTAACCGCACTGTTCATGCACATGAATTCACTGTGCAGGAGACAAAATGCACTGTTCACGGGTCCCACGGCACTATTCACATATTTAAAAATTATTTTGCTACATTGTTTTTAATTTTCAACAAAATAAGCTGTATCCAAATGGACCCTTAGACAACCACAACAAAACTAAAGCTGAATTTATTTCTTAAATAGTTCCTCCAAAGCTGCCCAACACCTGTTTTTTCCTTGAAAAAATTATGCATCTTATACCCCTTCTCTAACTAATTGCTACAATAAAAACATCAGAATAGCTTGAATAGTTGTATATAAGAAATATGTACCGAGTCTTGATGTCAGCAGCCATGGCCATAAAAGCCTGCTCCACATTAGTAGCATTTTTGGCACTCGTCTCCATAAATGGAATGCCAATTTCATCAGCGAACGCCTTCAGAGCCCAATCAAATCACAGGAAACAGTATTATTTGAGTTCTCAATAATACAGTAAAAGGAAAAAACAAGGAAGAGCAATTGAAGGACTGTGGTTTTACCTTTGCCGTTTCATAAGACACAACTTTGTTAGCAGTGAGGTCAGACTTGTTTCCAACCAGAAGTTTGTTTACATTCTCACTAGCATATCGGTCAATTTCACTCAACCATTGCTTAACATTGTTAAAGCTCTCTTGGTCTGTCACATCATAAACTATCTGGCATATACACCAAGCACAGTGTGAAACAAGTTCAACATTCACACCAATCGTCAGGGCAGAACCATGAGCAAAATGCTGAAAATTTGAGAGAGAGAGAGAGAGAGAGAGCTTACAATAATGCCATGTGCTCCACGGTAATAGCTACTAGTGATTGTCCTGAAACGCTCTTGTCCTGCAGTATCCCACTAAATATCCCAAAAAAAGTTCAACAGCCAGATAGAAACAACAGCAACATTCATAGGATGTTGCACTACATAAACATCATATTATGAACCAATAACCAAATTTCAATCCGTTAACAATATTTAGGATATTTAACCATCTTGTTAGTCGTTTCTGCATGAAGATGACTATTAACCAAAAGTAAACATGTTAAAAATGACCCCAACCCACAAAGAGATTCCACCAAAGGATTATAATAGATTTTTTTACCACCACCACAACTATCATAATTATTCTTTATTACTTGTTTCCTGTGATAACAAAAAACAACCCATACACCCATGTTGATTTATAACTACAACATCACCCTCCACCACTTATTTTAGAGGGAGGTGATTCCATTTAGTCAATGGCCAGTGGCTTACTTTTACATCACGCGTTATGCCAGATTTAAAGAACAAGGAACAACCCCCACAACCCCCCCAAAAAAACCACCACCAAAAAGAAAAGCAGGCAAAAAAAGAAAAGAAAGGATTAAGCAGCATGTGAACAATACTTCTTTGGAGTGCTGATTGGGCAGTTAACAAATTTCCAGGAACTGGTACAACCATACAACTTTACCAAAATTAAAAAAAGGGGGGAAGAAGGCTTACAATCTGAAGTTTTATGGTCTTTCCATCTTGCTCCACAGTGCGTATTTTCTGATAATAGGTGGAACGCAACAATTAGGATCATATTGCTTCAATTGATATAACATCTATTAAAACCCAAAGGTAAATACTTACAAAGTCAACTCCAATTGTGCTAATGTAACTGTCCAGATATGAATCATCCTGTGTCAAAGAGACGAAAGAAAAAAAAATCACTTTGCATTTATATTCATAAGTTCTGCTCAAGAATTTCAATTAGAGCCAAGTAGGCTTCAAAATGCTCAGCAACCAGAAAACTTTCCACTAATGAGTCAAACATTTTTTTTTTTTGCTGCAGTTCTTTTTATAATACCAAATGTTGCTTGGAGATAATATTAGATAGTATGGTAAGATAACAGTAGGATTACCAAATACATGGAGTACATGTTTTGAATATCATAAAACACCAAAATTCAACTCCAAACAGAAATTTTTTATTGGTACAATACCCATGCCCCCCACTGGTTCAGAACCCAAGACCTTACTCTCTATCCCATTATTAAGGGAGAAGGGAGTGCCATTTAAGCTAGAGTTCATTGGCAACTCAAAACAGAATTGCTGAGAAAGAGTGATAATAGCAACTCCAAACAGAATTGGAAGACAAATTTCAAAATAAATTCTACATAAGCCTTAAAAATTCACTATAGATGTGATTTTTTTTTTTATTAAGTAATAAAATTTTATTTAAAAAAAAAAAAAAAACTACCTTATGTACACATAATGTATACATAAGGTAGCCTAAAGAATTACAAATGAATAAGTATTACAACACAAAAAGACGGAATCTATGAAAGCTACAATAGAGTGAGAATCACTAAAACCCCAATCCTGGGAACTATCAAACAAAGATCTAGTAAAAAACAACTTCAATTTCTCCCAAGACTTTCTTATCTTCAAGAGTAAGCTGATTTCTCTCTCTCAAAAGTGTCCAAACCAGGCACATTGATGCTAAATTCCATATTGCATAAGAGTGTTTACTACACTAATTCCTCCACTCATATAGACAACCAACAAGACTCAAGGCATCAAATGCACCCTAAAGGAACCAAAAGCTGAAAAAATGAAGGTCCACATGGCTATACAAAATCACAATATAATAACAAATGATCCACTATCTCGCCATTTCTACTACACATGCAACACCAATCTACTATCATTTGATGTTTAAACCAAGTTCAGCCATAATCCTATCTAAGTTGAAAAATAAGCTGTGGAAAGCTGGTGATTTAGTTTCACCCTTAGACTAATTGGTGTGCCACAATCTCTTCTTGGGGGAAGAAATAGCAATGAGTAAAAAAAAAGGGGGGGGGGGGGGTGGTGTGGAGGGGAATCATAAGTGCTCTTTTATATTGGTTGCAGAAGTAACATATTTATCTAAACTTAAACAGAATTCATAGTGAACTGTCACTTTAATTCACAAAATTACAAGTATGTTAAATATCTTATAATCACTAATTTAGGATATCCATCCTATGAAATAATGATACAAGGTCTCAAATTTTCCTCTCTTCTAGGCAAGCAACAGAGCAAAGCAAATACATCTAAACAAAACAACAGCAAAAAGGATTAAGAAGAGCAAAATAAGAGGCAAGTAACAGATAAAATAGATCAGGAAAAGCAAATTCAAATATATGATCAAGACAATATTACTTAACAACATATACATACATACAGACATACATACATATATATATATATATATTTGTGTGGGGGAGAGAGGGGGGGGGGGGGGTAGCACTTAATGAAGTCAGGCATTTTGACAGCTTACAGCAAATCTCAGAAGAAGACATGATTTTCCAACACCAGAGTCTCCAATCAGCAAAAGCTTGAACAAATAGTCACTGCAGAAGACAAGATGAAAGCCAATAAATCTTTTGCTGCAGTTCCATTTGCGTTGCAAACTTGTAAATTTATTATTTAACAAAAAGAAAAATTGTTTTCTACTTTTAGAAGAAAAGGATCTATAATCTATTACACTAAAAATAAACATGAGTGAGCCCTAATGAAAAAACTTCACTAACATCATTTTGTTTTATAATTCAATTATTGCAATAAGTGAGAGGGGATTCAAACCATGGTTCTCCTTAATAGAGGAGATCAGGCAATGCCACGGAGCTACAAAGCTCTTGGCAGAAATTCGATAACATCTTCAACTTAATGCTTTGTGACCCTATTATGAAGGTCATGGGTATGGCACTACAGCAAATGGTATTCACGTAAAGTCGTAAACTAACCCAAAAAGTGAAATAGTATATATAGGGAAACTCCACACTTTTTTTTTTATCACTATAAAAAAGCCTTAGAGTTAAAGCCCATAACAGTACCTTGTTTGGTATACAAGGTTCCAAGTTTGATCCTAAACATAAAGGCAATATATACTTAACTTAGGGAGAAGCATCTAATTCACAAAAATAAACATTATTTGGCCAAACTTGGTTGCAACAGCGTAAAGTCTCTTTAAAGATTTTTATTATTTTGAAAAGTCACCTCACAGAAACTATCATTCTAATTATCACAAATTTCAATAATAGGTAATATGCAAATCAAACCACACACAAAAACGCAAATAGGCGACTGAGCACACTTGTGCACATACACACAAATTGAGCTATGCAATCAGACTAAGCATTGAGATCTGAAACTTTAACCTAATTAACTTATTGAGATTGAAAATCACAATCCAAACAAGGAATGATCCTATCACAAAAGCGAAAATTTTCATAACAAGACCATCAAAATGCACAATTGCACATCGCAAGTAAAACACCTCCAATTTCAGATCTGAATCGATGAAACAACAAGCGCTTCGATTTTGTTCTACATATACGATTACAGAACAATAAACTACAAAAATTTAATCTACATAAAATTGAATTATCCATAAAAAAAAATAAATTAAAGCTAAAATTGGCGACTATAATTTCTTCTCTCCCCTTATTTTTCTCGGTTAACCTATATTTTAGGAATTCGTCAAAAAATTCTCTCAAATCCACAATCGTAAAAAGCACAAAATCATCAAAGATCTAAAGAGATTATCCAAATTAACATCACGTTCGGTTGCGTAGAAAACAAAAGAGGAAAAATAAAAATCGGAAAATGAAAATTAAACTCAGATTTTTCATTTCCTTTTCGTTTTTAATTTTCCAAGCGACCAAACAGAGGAAAAAGCTGTAATAGTAAAGGAGATTGAGATCGAAGATGCTTACTATTCAGGATTCATGACTGAATTGTCGTTGTTGGTGGAGGATCTACGAAGAGCTTGACCGGGTTTAGACCGGTCCGACAGAGAACACTAGACCGGGTTATGGCAAAGAAGAAAAAGGTGAGAGAGAGAGAGAGAAAAGGAGGAAAGAACAAATGGAATGAAACTGTGAAATGGGGAAAAGGGAAGAACAGATCAGAGGGAAGAAACGAAGAAAGTGGACTCTTACGAAACCGAAAAGTTCGGTTCAAGCGTTTATATAGTGGCTTTTAATTAATTTAATATCCGATTTTTCCACGGATCTCATCTGGGTAACCCGCGCAAGTGGGAATGGTCATAGGAATAGTCTTTATGGATCCTAAATGCAATTTTTTTTCTTGGGTGGGTGAAAATACTTTTGGTAACCGATTTTTATTATGGTTTATATTTTGATTTTGTTACTATTTCAGTTTTTAAAAATAAAAAATTAATTCTATTTTGGTTATTACCAACAGAAAACTCTTACAGAGTGTTCTGTTGGCACATTAAATATTGACGTGGTTACTAAAATAATTAAAAAAAATATTTGGCGTTTAAAAATGCCACATCAGCATATAAATTATTAAAAAATTAATTTCTTAATTTTAATTTAAACTAAAAATAAAATTTTGATTTAAATTAAAATTTTAATTTCTCAATTCTCATATTTTCTTGCATTTTTTTGCAGTGGTTTGTTGACTTTGTTATCTTTTTCTTCGTTGAGGAGGGAGTTTCTGAAGGGGTTTAGATAGCAACGGTTGTTTTCGGGTTCAGATCGGTCGAGTGTGTCATTGTGGTGGCGGTTTGGAACAATGGGAATAAGGATTCGATGGTGCTGTGTTGTTGTGAAGCCTAGATCAGTGGGTGTGCTGTGATGTTGTGAAGCCCAGGTCAGTTAAGGTGGTGGTCGGTCCCTATGGCAAAGCCTCATGCAGTGGCTCTCAAACCTCTCTCTACCTCACCCTTGCTTTTTTCCTCTCTCAGGCCCGATTCCAGCCGTTGATAGGCGGTTGTTTGGGTGATTTGGGTTTTGACGAGGAGAAAACGATGAGCAACATTTGGGTTTGGATTTTTTTTAATTAGTTTCAAACGCAGATCTACCTTTGGGGTTTATTAAGGATCTGTAGTTTGATGATTTTGGCTAGAATTTATGGAAGCGCAAAGGTTGGGTTTTGTTGGTTTGATAAGTGATATGTTGTTTTGTTGTTGATTTTGGATGATTTAGATGTTTGTTGTTGATTTGGTTGGGTTTTGATTTACTGGTTTTAGAGATATGTTTGGGATGAAATTCTATGTATTTAGTTGAATTTGTGATATGAGAAATGTTGGAAAATAAAATCTTTGAGTACTATGTTCTTTGTTCTTCCTTAGTATTTAATTTTTTTTTTTCGTTTGCATTTTTATGTTCTTGTGATCTAGTTTGTGTTATTGTAATATGGGTTTATGTTCTTGTGTATTCATGTTCTTCAACACGATCCATTTATGTGTTTTTATGTCTTTTAATTTTGTTGAAATTGATAAATTAATTTTTAAAAATCAATTGTTGACGTGAACGTTGATGTGGTATTATTATTATTATTTTAATAGTCACGTTAGCATTTAATGTGCTAACAGGGCACTCCGTTTGCCAGTAGGAGTTCTTTGTTAGTGGGTTGATGGCAGAGACCAAAATAGAATTGATTTTATGTTTTTAAGGACTGAAATAGTAGAAAAATCAAAATAAGGACCAAAATGGGAATTAGCCCAAAATGTAGGGCCCAAAAATGTATTTTCGCATTTTTTAATCAAAATATTAGCTTAGTTCAAAAAAAAAAAAAATAGTGGCTCTTAAGGTCTCATAATATTTAATTATTCATAAGATCCTAAGTTTAAAATCTTTTGTCATAATTTTGGGGCCACTCCTAAGAAATTCTTTTTTTAAATTGTAATAACTTGGTGTGCGTGGGACGAGGAGACTACACATGCGTTGACGGAATAGCCAAATACTAAAAGAGGTATATCATTGTTTGTAATTTTTTTTTATCAAAATGGAGTGAACACTTTTATATACAAGTATCCATAGGTAGGGTCGAGCCGGTTTTGAACTCAATTTGTCAAACCCGAAGACAATGGGTGGTGGATGACAAGATTCATTGTCAACCAAGCAGAAACGATGTCTCACCCATGCAGGAGGAAGTTGGGATTCAATTGAAACTAGCTAAAAGCGGAAATAGTAGACGAAAACGTTGAAAATCACAAGATCTTTACTAGATCTAAGGTCGCGTTTGTTTCAAGTTAAAAACATACACAAAAAATATTTTACACTTGATATGGTGTTTAGGTGGACCGGAAAATATTTCAGTTTGACTGTAAAATATAGTGGGTGGGAATGTAAATTGTTTTACACTTTTATTTTACTTTGACCCATTTTACACCTCACTCTAGCCACCTGGAGAGAGAGAGAGAGAGAGAGAGAGAGAAACCATTTTCCAGCATATTTTCTAGAACAAAACCAAACAATTGAAAATAGTTTCCTTTCAAAAAATATTTTCACTTGAAAAAATTTTACTCTCAGAAAACATTTTACATTGAGCCAAACACAATCTAAGTTGAGATTCTACAGAAAATGCATCATCCATTAGATAGGTTGGTCTGGTCAAATTCTTAAGTGGGAAAATCGAAACTCAACCTATTTGAGGTAGGTTTCAAATTGTTAGGCCCGTTGTCGACCGCCGTAGCCACCATTGAAATTAGCCAAATCTTAACAAGTCAATGTAGGTCGAGCAGACACTAGATGTGTCAATTTGGGTAGTTCTTTAGACCGTCCAAATTTTATATGTTCTCAACAAATTTACTATTTCTTTTTGTACATAAAAAATAAGATTTTTTTTTTTTTAAATTTGTTCTTACTGTAATCACAAAAAGAAAAAGAAAAGTTCATGACTTTTTATTATGAACTAATAAAATCTCTCACTTTCAGTCAGCCTGATGACCTTATCATTTATATCCTGCATAATCTGATTAAGGGATTTGGTTGCTTTCTATTTAATTTTTGTGCAAAATCTTGTAATTGCATTGCTTGTTTTATCTTGTTTTAGTTTTGGAGGCAAAAAAACATTCTCTTGCATGCATGTTGTGGATGGATGCATCTCCCCTTTGCATAATCAGCATTGTTGCTGATGATGTCCCCACTTCATATTCATGAATAATTTTCTATTTATATTTTCATAAACAAAGAATCTTATCGGAATGTGAGATTATATTTTTCCTAATTATTTTGTAGTCAAATTTTGGGATTTGGATGCAAATTATATCCTGCATGATTTGTCATTTCTTTTATCCGGGTATTTATTTCAAGTGGGTTCCCATTATTGAAACAATTACCTTTAACGAGGGGGTAAGAACATTCACATTGGTGATCCAAAGCCAATGAGAATACAAAATGTATAACACTATTGACACAAATGCACAAAAACCAACTCCATTGGATGATGCATTTTGCATCAGAATTTGCATTTTTGCTACTGTATTATGTATATTTACATAATACTATAGCATCATTCTTTACCAAATTAATTAATTCTATATTCTCTTTTCTCTCTTTGCCCTTCTCTCTCCTTTTGTGGTGTAAGATTGTGTGTAGAAAATATATTATTTTAATGTGATGAAATGCAAAATAAAGAGTGAGATATGAGGTATATTGTACAAGTGATAATGTAAAATAAATAAAATTGCTTCTGATGATGCAAAATGCTTCTTCTTTTTTGGGCATAAGTTGATGGAATTGCTCTAATGTCAACTTGTGTATTTCCTTGCCCACCATAACCTTTTTGTTGCTATAGGTGATAACTGAGATTATTTGGCAAATTATTTGTAGCCCTTCAAAATCAAACCCTTTAGGGAAATGCCAAGTTGCAATTTGAGTGAGGTTAATACTTAATCCGTTCCCAATCAAATCTTTAAATATTAAGTTGTCTAAAAAAATACTTTAAAAATCATTTTAAATATGCAACCTTAAGATAAATAAATACTCTGTGTGTGTATATATATCAGTGTTTGCGTGTGTGCCCATAAAATTTTACTTTGTTTTTGGGTTGAATTTTCAACATATGATTGGTGTGATTAGTTAAGCGTTGAACTCTTATACATGGGATACTAATGACAATTGACAAGCCTATAGACATAATTGGACTTAAACTCATTGACTTTAAATTTTTTGATCAAGTGATGTCTTTACGTTATATTAGCCGATTGATATTTGCTTGAGATATAAACAAATCCGATTAGTTGCATGCAATGGTGGGGTTAGGATTTTAGTTTAGGGATGGCAAGGTTTAAAGATAATGTAGGGACTCAAATTGTAATGGACCCCAGACAATAAAATTTGTAGAGTGTGGGTAGATGGGCTAAGCATCAGCGAAGCAAACAACGGCTGACGTGAAATTCATAGGATTTCTAATAAGTGAATTTGACTAAGTGTTTTTGAAGATAATGATCATGGCATTGGCTAAATGTTTGTAAGGACCTTAATAATGATTTTGGCTAAATGTTTGTGAAGCCTGTTCGTCCTCAGCCCAGTCCGAAGATCTCTTTTCTTAGAACTCCAAAAATCAGGGTCCCCCCCTATTTCTAGGGGTTCTATCTGTTATATATTCTCGTTTAGTTAATCATCTACCGTCCACTTGTCGGTTATCCGAACTCTGTGTCTAAGGGTTTGTCCCATTGTCTGCCTTTGCAGGCTTTCTGTTAGTTCGCAGCCGCCTTTGCAGGCTTTCTATCAGTTGAAGTGACCAAGGTATTTGGGTTTGCTGGTCACTTCACCATTAAAGCGACCAGAGTATTGGTGGCGTACGTTTAATGGATAAGTGACAGCTTCCCCCCCCCCCAATGTCGGTTCGCCGAGGACGTGGGCATCCTCGGCAAGGACCCTTGATGACTTGGGCTCCTCCCCCTTATCCTCGGCCTCTATACTCTCCTCAGTGTGGACCTTGGGCCGGATATGGAGTGGGCCAGGGTTGTTAAATATTTGAGGTCCCACAATAACCCCTCAAAATTCTGCTGCCCGACCTCTCGGGCGGGGAGGAGGATTTTGACTTTCTCGGCGTATTTTCGCACCCTGTTGAGCCTTACCTCTCTGTCAGCGTCACCGTCATTTCAACTGCTCCTGCAACTTTCTTTTGGCGCAAAGGACCTGTCCGAGGGGTTTTCCCTTGTTTTTACAAGTTTTTTCTCTTTCTGGTCTATACTTTTCTGCCTGATTTTCTTATTAGTTCTTCTAGGATGGGTAGGTTTAAGTCGTCGTGTTTTAGCGCTCAGTTTCTCTTGGTTTTCGTCCCTAGCAGGGCTTATTACTTAGCATAAAAGGGGTTGGCTTCGCCGTTGGTTTGGGCCCGTGGTCAGTACAGAAACCCTGGTTCTGCCCAGTGCTTATATCGCCTTATAGTGACTAGTTTCCACATAGGTTTGAGTTCGAAGACCATGCAAGACCTTTGGCTTTTCCTTGCACTTAGTATTTCATGAGGAAGTGGTCTTCCTGTTGGCCTGAGTCCTTGGACCATGCAGTGCCCAAGTTTTGTTTAACACTTAGTTTTTAGCCTGAAGTAGCTGGTTTCCCCAAAGGCTTGAGTTCGAGGACCATGCAATGCCTTGGTTCTGTCCAGTACTCAGTTTTCTCATTTTAAGTGGTTAGTGTTCCTAGAGGCTGATGTCCGAAGACCATACAATGCCTAGGTTCTGTCTAACACTTAGTTTTCTCATCTGAAGTATCTGGTTTCCCCAGAGGCTTGAGTCCGAGGACCATGCAATGCCTTGGTTCTGTCCAGTACCTAGTTTTCTCATATGAAGTATCTGGTTTCCCCAGAGGCTTGAGTCCGAGGACCATGCAATGCCTTGGTTCTGTCCAGTACCTAGTTTTTTCATCTGAAGTATCTGGTTTCCCCAGAGGCTTGAGTCCGAGGACCATGCAATGCTTTGGTTCTGTCCAGTACCTAGTTTTCTCATCTGAAGTATCTAGTTTCCCTAGAGGCTTGAGTACAAGGACCATGCAATGTCTTGATTCTGTCCAGTACCTAGTTTTCTCATCTGAAGTATCTGGTTTCCCCAGAGGCTTGAATCCGAGGACCATGTAATGCCTTGGTTCTGTCCAGTACCTAGTTTTCTCATCTAAAGTATCTGGTTTCCCCAGAGGCTTGAATCCGAGGACCATGCAATGCCTTGGTTCTGTCCAGTACCTAGTTTTCTCATCTGAAGTATCTGGTTTCCCTAGAGGCTTGAGTCCGAGGACTATGCAATGCCTTGGTTCTGTCCAGTACCTAGTTTTCTCATTTTATTTACTATCTTGTCTATTTATCCATAGCCATTTAATTCTACATTGCTATAATCTATAATAAACATTAAATAAACAAACTTTTCAAGCAAAATAATAACAAACGCATGCTTTGGTTTGGGGTAGGAGAAGACCCTGCTCTGTTCTGCCTCTTTGTTTGGCGTGACTCTTCTGATTACGAGGTGTCTCTTGGGTTGTTCGAGTAACGCGTTTTAACGCTTCGGTGCCCCCTCGTTAATGAGGCGCCTCCTCATTAATGTCAGATGTGGATTTACGAGAATCTAACGGCGAATAAGCCCCTTGGAATTTGGGCGGGATTATTGCCTTCGGAAATCTCTCCCTAGGATTTAATGCGGGCTGGCTCTCACCAACTTTTTCGCCTTCTATATAAGACATTTCTAGGACAACCTTTTTCTTCACACTCGACAAACATTCATGTTTAAACTCTCACAAAAACATTGCTCAGGGGTTCTATAAAAATAGCAGTTTGAGCCCCACCCAATGAATTGGCCTTTAGAAATGGCGGTTTCAAGGAGGCCCAGCCCCTTTCAGGGGCTGAGGATGGCACCCCGACCCTGGACGTTATATTGGGATTGGGGCAGGAGGGAACCGAAGATCCTTCTTCTTTTCAACCTAACCAAAGGGGGAACCCTCCTTGCTGTTTGGAGGAGGACCCAGAAAGAACGTAATCTCCCTCCCTCGGATTTGGATCCGTCGACCCTCCAAGCCGGCAATGATGGGCTTAGGAGGGAAACCAGGCGGAATCGTTCGGTGCCGCGGCCTCTTCCGCCCTCAAAGTTGCCTTCCTTCCTTCTTTTCCGCCTCTCTCCTCCTCTTTTGCTCCTCAACCAGCCTTCCATCCTCCATTTCCTCTTCTCTTACTTCACAACCAGCCTTGTTAAGCGCTTCTCTATGTAGTTAGTTTTAGAACAAGCCCCATGGGCATCACTTGTAAGAGATGTAACTTTTTCTTCATATATTAATAAAGAAGTATACCTGTTTTATCTCTTTTATTTTTCGCATATTCTTGTTTCTTGTGATTATTGCCTTCTGAATGAATATTATTGCTGTACACTGCATTGTTTTGGTGTGTGAAAAACGTTGCTCTTGATTTCTTCACACCGACCATCGCACTTGCTAGTGCACAAGTCCTCTCCACAGACGGCGCCAATTGTAGGGACTCAAATTGTAATGGACCCTAGACAATAAAATTTGTAGAGTGTGGGTAGAAGGGCTAAGCACCAGCGAAGTAAACAACGGCTGACGTGAAATTCATAGGAGTCCTAATAAGTGAATTTGACTAAGTGTTTTTGAAGATAATGATCATGGCATTGGCTAAATGTTTGTAAGGACCTTAATAATGATTTTGGCTAAATGTTTGTGAAGCCTGTTCATCCTCGGCCCAGTCCGAGGATCTCTTTTCTTAGAACTCCAAAAATCAGGGTCCCCCTTTATTTCTGGGGGTTCTATCTGTTATATATTCTCATTTAGTTAATCCTCTGCCGTCCACTTGTCGGTTATCCGAATTCTGTGTCTAAGGGTTTGTCCCATGGTCTGCCTTTGCAGGCTTTCTGTTAGTTCGCAGCTGCCTTTGCAGGCTTTCTATTAGTTGAAGTGACCAAGACATTTGGGTTTACTGGTCACTTCATTATTAAAGCGGCCAGAGTGTTGGTGGCATACGTTTAATGGATAAGTGACAGCTTCCCCCCCCAATGTCGGTTCACCGAGGACGTGGGCATCCTCGGCGAGGACCCTGGATGACTTGGGCTCCTCCCCCTTATCCTCGGCCTCTATACTCTCCTCGGCGTGGACCTTGGGCCGAATATGGAGTGGGCCGGGGTTGTTAAATATTTGAGGTCCCACAGATAATATTAAACTAAAATAACCTTAAAAAAACTAATCAATATAAATAACCTAATATATAAACAATTGTAAATAACTATAATTGTTATACAAAATTTAATGTAAGTGTAAACTATAGTTTATTTTTTCATAACAAATTTAATTTGCTCAACAATATTTGACGTTTTATATTTTGAAACCGTTGCATAGTAATTAACAATCAAAGTAAAAAAAGTATAGCAATAACCAATAAAATTGGATACTAAAAAGTCAAGAAGGAGAAAAAATGGACAGTGGAGGTTTGAAAATTTCAATACCATACTGGGCCATTAGGTAGTTTATCTTTTCTATATATATATATATATATATATATATATATATATAAAAGAGTAAAATTTAAGACCACATCATTGCGGTGAAAAAAACCCAAAAATAATAATAAAAAATAAGAAGAATAATAGAAGAAAATTGAGTTAAACAGTGTCGTATATGGTGATAAGCTATAATTTTTTTTTTTTTTTTGATAATGAAAAGCTATAAATTTGGACAATATAAAAGCTTAAAAGAGAAAATATGTACTACTATTGTAAGTGGAATGATCTAGCTTTTTTCCTTTTTATTTTTACGTGTCAGGATTGCTTTTCTATGACAAGACATTTTGTCTTTTTGAATTTTTTTCCTATGTTGGCGAAGCATTTAAGAAATGAACCTTCCTTTTTTTTTTTTTTTTTTTTTTTTTTTGGAGAAATTTAAGAAAGGAACCTAAATGCTATAACCTAGGGGGCTTTTCAGAAGGAGTCAGGGGTTGCACGTTGGATACAATTTATTTTTGTTGAAATTAAAAACTGAACAGTGAAAATAGAAAATTGAAAACTGAAAACTGGAAATACTGTAGTAAAATAATTTTTAAATATGTGAATAGTGCTGTGAGACCCATTTTTAATATTTTTTTGAATAAAGTGATTGTGGGTTCCATGAATATAAGAAATTATAAGATTCACATGGTGTACAAGTGATGTGGTCTACCATTTTACTAAAAAACTGCCACTTATTTAAAATTTTTAGTTAAAATTTTTTTTAAACAGAAATTAATTACTAACTCAGCAATTTTAAACAAGTGTAAGTTTTTTAGTGGAATGGTAGATAAGTGACATGGTTCACTAGAGAATTCTATAATTTTCTATGAACAGTGTGAACAGTAACTTTGTCTCTGCACAATGTAATCGCGTGCATGAACAGTACATGTTACTGTTCATAAGAGCTAAAAAAAAAAAAAAAAAAAAAAAAAAAAAAGAAAGAAGAAGAGAAAACGCAAAACGTGCAAACGCACAAATAAAAACGCAAACGCAAAACGCGGATCCAAACCACACGTTAGTGTGGATACCAAAGTTTCTCTTAGCAATACAGCCTGTAAGTTGTAACCTCCTTCGGTTTGACAATTAATTTTGATGCAGTGGATGAGTTATTTTAATAGGTGTTTGCTTTTCAAGGAGCGTGTAAGCATGTTTGGATGGTGACTTATCTCCAAATAATTCTGTGTGGGCTGAAGCAAAAGACCGAGACTTACATTGGTACGTAGGTCTATCATAAGCAAAGCAGGTAGATCTCAGAAACAATATTTAAGGAGGACATAAAAAATAAAAATAAAAATAAAAATCGTCATGCTTATCAAATATTCACATTCCTCTTTGACTGGTCCATACAGGAGGTCATTGCTGCAGTTGTCAAGTTTGTGTCATAATTCAATATATGTTGATATAGATCTACTAGCAAGTAGCCCATGTTAGCCATTCGGATCAACTATCACAATTCACAAGAGCCAGTTATTCTACTTGATTATTGTGGAGATGAGTACCTAATACAACGAGAAGATATATGGTGTCTCCAACATATATAATCACCTCTTCACATTATCCATATATGAGAAGTGGTTACATTTATATACTGGTCACACAATATTTTTACTTTTCTATCTGAAATGACCATACCACCCACTATGCTAAATTTTGATAATATTAATTCATTGAATGTCCTACTTCATGTCAATTGACAACTATGATTGCAAATGAAGACTTAACCTAAGAAAATTAAAGACTAAAAGAGGTATATGGTGTGTCCAGCATATAATCACCCCTCACAGTCCATGTATGAGAGGGTGGTTACATATATATATATATATATATATATATTGGATACACAATGTTTCTACTTTTCTATCCAAAATGATCATACCGCCCACTTTTCTAAATTTTGATAATATTAATTCATCAAGTGTCCTGCTTTATGCCAATTGGCAACAATGATTGCAAATGAAGACTCAACCTAGAGAAAGAAATCAAAGACTAAAAGACCTTCTCAGGCCATGCAAAACATGCATTTGGATTAACTTTTTGTTGAAATTGAAAGGCGGTAAAAATACAATTGTACCATTAAAAAAAGAAAAAGGAAAAAATGTAAGACCTTAAAAAACTGGATATCATCAAATTAGAATATAAACCAACCAGAAAAATGCTAATCCAAATGCCTAATAAGCTAAATGTGACCGAAGGATGCTTATATATGAAAGCTTAATAAAGCATGGATAAGAAACACAGCCCTTACGTAGAAATTATTTCTCTCATTTCTTATTCAATCACCTCTTCTTCTTGCTTCTCCTTTGAGCAAAGCCATACTATTTACCTAATTACATCATTAATTCATAATAGAGTATGGGACACATCACATATATAAAAAGTGAAGAGGAAATACAAATCTGGGGAAATCCCAATATAATTTAAATGGGTTCCAAATTCCCGGTGGGAAATGAAAGGCATCATTTGAGTCCCTTGGTCAATTTCTTTGAATGTCTGTGTTTGTGGAGTCGATTAGGTGAGTCCTCCTCTGAGTCCATTAACGGTAAAAACCCTGTTTGGGTGCCATCACTATCATTATCGATTTCTCCATCGAGTGTCAATCTCAATCCTTTTACTGCTACTGGATCCCCTTTAATCCCCAAGTTGACATCTGCATCAAAAAGAAATATGTCAAATTTAATTTAAATAAACAAACATGTAAATTATCTTTTGCTTAGGTATTGACACTGGTTCTTGTTTGTTTGCCTGGAAGAAAATTTTTTTTTTTTTTTTCTTCCTAATAATCATGGTAATTTCACACATTTATAAACAAAATCTTGGGTTCAAATCGAAACTTGTGTAAGTGTTCGGTGAACAATTTTCTACATAATAAAATATCACATTAATTTGGCACCACAGCCAGTTGATTTAATTGCTAATGAATGGAGCAAAACAAATGGTTCACTGTTCAGATCCTTCTGGACTTGTTCTCAATCATGATCAAGTCACTAAATTATGATACGGGACAAGAGCTACCGGAATAATAAGATGCCATCTCTTAAAACAAACACTCATATTACATAATTACATATCTACATAAACAAAACAAATAAGTGAATTTATAGTTAATTAAAACATGATTAATTATCCTCTTGCTTAGAATAAGATGCATGAATTTTGACATGTCATTTGAATAGGAATTTATTTAATTACACTCTATTTGTACTCAATGAGAGAAAGTGAGAGAGGAGCCTCTAGCTCTCTATTTTCTTTGATTTCTATAAGATAAAATAACATGCAAGAGCTTTATAGCTCAGCAATCACTTCTTTTTATGTTTTCAATAAAAATGTACAGGATTCAAACACCTCTTCTATCAACTATTTACTGAAAAAAAAAAAAAAAAAAGACTGAAAATCCAAAATGAGAAACATAAGTTACATTATTTTTTTCTCAAAACAAAACAAAATCCCAATATCTACAGGTTCACATATGTAGGCTATGACATGATTATAGTGGTGTTTTGGAATTGTGAAAATATTTTTTTACACTCGTCTACATTTATTATTTTTCATTAATTTCTATAACTGATACGGAAATGTTCACAAATTTTTAAATGTCTATATTAAAACACAGGAAAGTGAATGCAAAAAAATAAATAAATAAAAAAGAGTATTAAAGTATGAAAGCATGGTGAGATTTGGCCACCTTAACCTACCTGGATTAGAAAAGAACCAAAGCACAATGGCACAGAGAAACAGCACAAAGGGTATAACATGCACAGCATTCTCAGCAAATTTGGCTCGTGCTTTCTCCTTCCTAGCCAACTCGACGATGGGATCATAGCCTGGCAGCTCATTGACATTGCTATCAAATGAATTCGACGGTCTTAGGCTTGGTGGCGCTGCCTTAGATGGAGGATCGGAGTAGTCGTCCGTCACACGGGTCCAGCTCGAGGATCGATACATCTTTCTTTGTTTGCGGAAAGAAATATGGAAGAACTAATGAAATGAGAGAATTTGAAGAACAAAGAAAATGTACATGATTATGTGTCTATAATCGTGTGCGCTAGTTCAAGAAAAGCGGGCTTGCATTTTGGGTGAATCTGT
The DNA here is from genome assembly GCA_023736055.1 of Quercus glauca. Classification (NCBI taxonomy): domain Eukaryota; kingdom Viridiplantae; phylum Streptophyta; class Magnoliopsida; order Fagales; family Fagaceae; genus Quercus; species Quercus glauca. The sequence goes on along the minus strand of CM043323.1, from coordinate 31,671,281 downwards.
TTGTTGTAGATTTGCTTTGACTGTGTCCTTGTGTTATGTGGCACAATAGACTGGCCATCAAAAACCTCCTAAAGTTTTGAGATCAGTTGATCCATTAGTTGTTTTATTGTTAGACAGTTATAACTTATAACTTCTTTTGATGAACTATTTTTAGTTACATTTAGGGTCCGTTTGAATACAGCTTTTTAGCTGAAAATTGAAAACACTGTAACAAAATAATTGTTAAATGTGTGAATAATACCGTGAGACCTATTTTCAATGAAAAATTTGCTAAAAAATGAGGTTTGTGAGTCTCGTGAACAGGGCACGGGACCACTGGTGTGCACTGTTTGCATAGAAAAGACAAAAATCACGGCTCAAAAAAAAAAAAAAAAAAAAGGAAACGCAAACGCTAAACGCGCTGCTTTTCAGCTATCCAAATGTATACTTATTGTTACAAATTTTTTTTCACAATTATTAAAGTGGCGAGTCTCAAATAATAAACAATAAAACGATGTGGGTGGTGGGCACAGATAGGAATTAATAATAATTTGACAACTTGAAAAAATTTTTGTGCAAATACTATGTAGATATAAATAGTTGCACTATGTTTATTTCAACATTAAAGTTCTTTAGAAAATAAATTATTTTTTAAAAAAGTATTTGTTTTTTAACTATTTTTCTAATTAACCCAACTAGTAATATTCTTTGTTAGAATAAAAAATTTCTTATTCTTAAATAAGAGATTTGGAGCTGAACGTCAAAAAATGCAATTGATGTTTTGGTCTATAAAAATTAAATAAAAAATAAAAGACCGCAACTCATCCCACACCCATTTTCACACCCTTCACATGTGGCATGCCACGTCAGCTCTTCGGCCCACCGACTCCAAAGCTAAAAACAAAAATTTTTAAACCACACACACAAATATAAAGCAAAAACCCAGAGCCAGAGTCGGTTTTCGTTCTTTTTCCCTCCAGATTTCACAATCAGAGACTTTCAAATTGATATCTCTATTCCTTCTCACAATCATGGTTCTCCTTTCAACTTGAAAACCCAGATTTTATAGAAACTCATAACCTCATTAAAATTTCAAAATCCTCATGGTCTTCAAGTATCCGGAGTTGGGTTTTGGGCATGGACTTCTCCGACCATTTTTAAGTAGGCAGCGGTGCAGATACGGAGCACTACTTGACCCGAATCTGGATCTCAGATTTTGGTAGTGCTGCTGGTGGCACGAGTGGATAGATAGCTTATTGGGTGTCAGGAATTCAACGGGTAGTTTGTGATGCATGGCAGAACAGTGTTGATAGTCTTGTTGCGTTGAGAACCAAAATATGGGATAGTCTTGGTGCATTTTGTGATTTTGTATGATATTTCTTTGGTTGTTTGTAATGGTGGTGGCTTGCTCTTTCGATGGGTGGCTCTGTTTTGGGTTTAAAAGGAATGTACGCCTCGTGCTTGAGAAAAGTTCTCAATGAATTTCAAATAGGGGCTGCTATCAACCTCCTGAAGCCAACCAGCCAACTGAAGGGAGCTGATTGTTGTGCTACCTGATTTTTATTTTTAAGTTTCTTTGGACAAGAAAAAAACAGACATCATAACTCATTAGAAAGCTTTGTTAGCAGCTACAATGCTGGTGGATTCAATTCTTTCAATAGTGCATTTAGTTATATTTGTCTCTTTGTAAATCTTCTTTTATATCAATAGAAATTTCTCATTAATATTAGAAGTCTCTTGGTGAAATTTAATTGAAACAATCAAGTAAATATGCCATGTATCATTTATTTATTTATTTGTTAAAAAAAGAGATTTTGTGGCAGTAACAGGCTAGCAGTATAGATAATAATAATAATAATAATAATTAAAAAAAATCATTCAAGAACAGAGACAGGCTTCATCGTATTCCCCACATGTTCTAACAAATTCCATCCAACATTATTCTCTAACTCTTTAATCCATTTATTACTCCATGCTGCTTCCTTCAATAAATGCAAAAGCACCCTTGTATACCAGATCCAAGCTTTAAAATGAAGAAACTAAAAAGTAGGTAGGAAACTTTGAGCAACATCAACATATAGCAACAAGTGGAACCTTCTCCTAAGCCATACAAAACTTATACTAAAAAGAGGAGATGGTGAAGGTTCCACTTGTTTACAAAAGGTTCTTACTTAATTACAAAAGATTACAAAAATCTTCCACCATGTCAACTTGTGTCACTTGTACCATATTTATGCAATTTTGGATTTTCATCTTTTTTCATGTAATTCATATTGGCCTCCTGAATGATGACCCTATAATAAGAAAAATGAAAGTCAAACATTTTAATAAATGACACTCAAATTTGCTCTAACATCTATTAAAGCTCTAAAAATAGCCAATGGAATAAGTGTGTTCCTGAGATTCATTATTAAGATGAAAATATGGATACATGTCAAAATTTTGTCCAATAATATCTGGCTGAACTGGAAAGCTTCTTCCTTGTAGCATATCTTGTATGCAAAAATAAAGGGTTATCCCTGTAATATTAGGAAATCCACTCATATTGTTTGGCCACATAAGTGATTGGGGAAAAAATTCATAATTCCCTCCACCAATATGTTGTAATTGTTGCAATTTTTGCAATTCGAAATCCTATATTGCATACAATATAAATAAAACTCAATATATTTTAAACATAACACCAATGTCACCAACCTCAAGATAGTACAAAAATAAAGATAGTCTTACATTAAAGTTAAAACTTTCATGTGTTTCAAGCACACCAACTCTCATTGAAGGGGTTATACCACATATTTCACACATTTCCAATCTTCTCAAATTCCTACAAAATGTAAAGTGACAGAAGTTAATAATTATTATAAACAATTGCATACAAAAACAAAGAATTAACATATATATTACCACCTTCTCTACATTTCCCTTAGTAATTGGAGTCTTAGTCTGCTTTACTACATTCTCCTCATTAGTTGTGGTTCTCATTTTCTTTTTTTGTTCCTTTTTTTCTTAACAGCTTTTTCAACCTGCTTGGGCTGCTTCCTTTTAAATGGACGTCGCCCCTTTTGCCAAACAACCAATGGATCAAGTATGTTTGTAGTCTCTTTTGGAATTACTATATTATCGCCACATGAGGTTGAATCATTACGAATACCTATAGGAATAAGCTTATTGTTACCATTACCACAAACAAATTCCTCTTCTTCGAAAACCCTTTTTAATTTACACATTTGTACCATCAGTTTCTTACACCTATCTTCTGAATTTGCTGCCAAATCAGCAACCTCATAACAGACTATGCACCCTTTTTAAAGCGAGATGCTTCAGGTTTCTTAGACCAAATGTCATAACTTATCTGAACTTTAGTGTGGCTCCTCACAACGGTTTTCCTCCGTCTTTTTAAAATGTAATTTTCTGGTATTCGTTAGACCGCCCTATGCAGAAAAACCATTATTTGATGCCTGCACAAAATTCCCTTAAACTCACACAATCTGCATTTGCAATTAATATTTCCAGTATCCTCATTAAAATAAACAATGAAAGTTGCACTCCGATGACGTTCTCCTAGTGGTACATCTTCACGTACTTCATATTCTAAAAATTCAATCCCTTTCTTACATGAAGACAAATTACAAAAAATCTTCCCTGCTAACTCTTGTTGAAACTCTGTAAATTTTGCAATTGTGTAAGCACTTTGAAATTGCTTCTCCATCTCATAATGAGTTAAACAAGGAATGTGCGATTTGAAGGAATTGAATTCTTCATTATTTTCATTTTGCACCTTTTCTTGCCAAAGCATTCTCATATTTGTACTACAAATTGTTTCAAAGTGGTCTGCGCATGAATATAACCATCAAAGAACTCATGCATGCTTTCACTCCATTGTGTAGTTGACATTCCTGCCCAAAACATATCTTTGGGCATATCTTTTGCAAAAGCAGGTATCCAACGATGCCGCTCCTCATACAACCCAATTAGCCACTCATTGCTTTCAAGTTTATAATTCTTAATAAACATACTCCAAGATTCTTCAAATTCTACTTTAGATAAGGAATCATGAACAACATTTCTCATACAATATTGGATCGATTCATATTCTTTGTACCCCATAAATTTATTAGGCATCTTTTTCATGATATGCCACAAGCACCATCTATATACCGTGCATTAGGGAAAACAACCTCCATAGCTTTTTTCATGGCTTTGTCCTGATCCGGAATGAATGCATTGGGAGGACATCCAGACATGCATGTAAGCCAAGAATAAAATAACCATATAAATGTCTCTGTGTCTTCATTTGAAATCAATCCACATCCTACTAATGTTGATTGCCCATGATGGTTCACCCTAACAAATGGAGCAAACGGCATGTCATACAGTTACAGTCATACTTGTTCACAAAGTATGTTGTGTCAAATGTAACCACATCACCGAGCTCCTTGAATGCTGCCCTACTCCTTGCATCTGCCCAAAAATACATTCCTTAATCGACCGTTTTCATTCAAATCCATCATGTAAAAGAATTCAGAAATATCAGCCTGCATTTTCAAAAATTAATAATGCATTACGTTAGCATTTCCTTTCTCAAGGGGTAAACGTCTAACTTTTTCCATGTGATTTCTATGATCTTTTTTTTAGAAATGGCAAATTCTCATATCCCCCTGCCTTAACCGCTATGAATTAAAATTATTGTTCATTCGGTTGCATTTGTAAAATCAGGATTTGCTTGGACTTAATCCATGATTATGGTCAAGTGTCATGGTTCGTAGTACCCACTTTCTATCGGGGTATTGAACCGCCCTAAGATGAGCTTTACAATAAAGAGAGTTGTGGAGACTTCTTTTTCCTTTTTCAAAGTCTTTGGAGTATCAGAAACTTTACCATTTAGAAAATTTTTTCTTATTATAGTAACTGATTTTCCTGATAAAAGTTGTGTAATTTCGTCGGTTGGGGTGTGGACTTTGGATACTAAGGTACTGTGTGGAGTGTGGACCTGACTCTAAACAAAGTTACTTTCCACGCGTTATCTTCTCGGAGGTTGGAAACTTCGTGGAAGGGGGATTTCTTTTTCTTTTTTAAATTAACTTCGTGGGACGCAAAGATTACAAACCTTTCAGTTCAATCTGGTAATCACCTCTCATTTGATCTCCTTTGCATGCGTTGATTCATTTCTAATTTATAATTTCATTACCATCTTTTTTATTTTCTCATCTGCTACTTTCCAGAGTCCAGATCTTCTTATCCTTATCCTCATAGATTCCGATGGCTTTCCCAAACGATGAAGGAGTCTCCACTTCTTTTACTCATCTACGTGATGGCTATGGTGTCAGCTATGAATATGATGTATTCTTGAGTTTCAGAGGTGAAGATATCCGTTACGGTTTTATAAGCCATTTATATAGCGCTTTGAGCTACAGGGGTTTGAACACTTTTATCGATGATGACCTTACCCGTGGAGAGGAAATTTCAGATGCGACTTACAAAGGCTGTAAATCGTCGCATACTTCGGTTATCGTACTGTCAGAAAATTTTGCAACTTCCTCTTGGTGTTTAGACGAACTTGTCATGATTCTTGAGCGGAGGGAGAAAAATGATCAATTGGTTCTACCGGTTTTTTACCATGTGAATCCATCTGAGGTACGTAAGCAACAGGGAGATTTTGGTTTAAAATTTATTAAATTTTCAGAAAGATTTGGCGAGGAAAAAGTGACAAGGTGGAAGGAAGGTTTAACTAAAGTTGCTCATTTGTCTGGATGGCATTTGGATAACCGGTATGTATCTAAATGACTAGACTACTCTCTTTTTCTTTTTTTTTTTTTTTTTTTAATTGGCAAATGGTAAATTATTAAGTGAAATATTAATGGATCCTTTTAGTCCGTTTGGATAGAGCTTATTGTTGTTGAAAGTTGCTGAAAATTGATTGTTGCTGAAAACACTGTAGCAAAATAATTTTTAAATGTGTGAATAGTACCGTGGGTTTCATTTTTAATATTTTTTAATGTATGAACAGTGCGTGAACAGTACCGCACTGTTTATACACGGTAACTTTTGTCCTCCAAAGTCAAAAGAGCCGGCAAAAAAAAAAAAAAAAAAAAAAACAGAAAACGCAACTCTACTTTCAGCAAGAAGAAGCGCTATCCAAACACATACTTTGAAGACATTAGTTTAAGAAAAGAAAGAAATAATTATTATTTTTGGTTAGCTTTTTATACTTCTCATAAAAGTTATATTAATTTTTTTTTTTAAATGGTCATTGACAAATTCCTTTAAGATACCTATTAATCGGACCCCATTATGAAATATATTTTTTTCATAATATATTCTTCAATTTATTGTGATATTTTGGAATTTGGATTGTGAAAATGTTGGTCAGTATGTATTAAATCTCATTCCAAATTTGTATTAGATCAGCTATTTAAACAATTGAGTAATCTTAATTATAATTCAACTCATCTTTTGAGTGGAATTTTAATATAGATGTGGTTAGCATTTCTTTTTTCTTTTTGTTTGTGATAACTCGCCATATAATCAGTTTTAGGGTGAAAGTCCCCTTTTATTGAGTTCTTTGGAAAAGGTAGATGAAGAAGAGATTGAATAGGAATAGGAGAGGTTTGTAATTAAAAGAGGTTTGATTCATTAGGCAAAAGGTCATGAGCTCTTTCCTTGTTCTGTGACAGGAAAAGTTTTTTATTTTTTGAGAATCCTTTGCCAGGAAAAGTTAGATAGTCTTCCTTAAGCTATTTGTCAAATTTCCAGATAGGTGCAAGACGCTCAAAACCGTTTAACTACAAATGACAGGTCATTTTGTGAGTATTTAATTTTTAGATTAAGTTTGGGCAAAAAGTAAGGGAAAATCTCATCATCTTAAATTGTTGTTAAAGTGTGGGGATGCTGCCCAAATATTTGTTGCTACACACTAGCCCATATAGGTCAAAAAATTGGAATGGAAAAGAAGTGTTACGCTTTGTTACCCTTCTTCTCCAAAAAAAATCCTCAGTTACCCTATTAATTTCGAACCATTAGAGCTTTATACTGGACATACTTTTAACCCTCCAAACTAGAACTCCCAAACATACTTATGAGCTTGATCATGAAATGAAATCTTATCATTTTATTTTTCAATAGTTGCGGACTTCTTGAAATTCTTTAAATTTTGGACATCACTTTTAGAGGCTTGGCCGAAATTTCACAGGAAAATGAGTTTCTGATACAGTTTACGGTAACCAAAGCTTGCTAGAATTGACTAACTTAAATTGCACACAAAATACAACAAATAATAATCTGACTACTCTAAACTTGTTTTTTTTTTTTTTTGGGTATTTTTGTTGTTTATATAAATAATAATTGATAACATTAATTTTTAGTAGATAGTAATAAAGAAATTATTCACACACTATTAAAGAAAAGTGTTTTATGTAATAGAGGCATGAAAGTAAATTTTTTACAAATTATTTTCTATTCTCTTATTTTTCTTCTCAACCAAATAAATGAGTTTTTTATCCATTTACTTTTCTACCTTCCCAACTAAACAATATGAGAGAAAATTAATTAATTTTCTTTTATGCTCTTAATTTTCTATCCTCTTTTTATTTTTTGTCTCTTCACTTTTCTATTCCCAACCAAAACGTATAGTAAATTTGTTTCCTTACAGAAATTAATTTAGTTTCCTTGGGGCGTGCATACCTATGTACTTATGTGATACTCCTATCTGTCTTTCATTGAGGTAGGCTTGATGAATTTGGCTATCTTTGACACCAAACGGAGTTTTTTTTTTTTTTTGAAAGAAACGAAACGGAGTATTTTACCCACTAGGGTTTGGGTTTTCAAAATATGTTAATGTGCTTCATGATTTAGTAGCTTTTGTGGATAATTGTATTGGCTTGTAGTTGGACATTTTCCCTTCAAATCCTTTCGAGAAATGGGATGAGCCATTGAAGAAGATATATCGGCTAGAGCCTAATCTGTATGGTGAGAGAGAAGTAACAACCCATTTCATGAAGTAATAAGATTTGGGCCTTGTCCACACTTTATAATCCGTTTGGATGGAGGGGGAAGGAGAGAAAGTGGAGAGGAGGGGAGTAGGGTAGAATTGGTTAAAAATAAGTTAATTTTGAGCTAAATCTACTTTACTTTACCCTACTCCCCCTCGCTCTCCCTTAATCCATACGGACCATTAAAGTAACAAGATTCAAGCTTTGATCCCATTAGCCATGAGTCCAAATAATGATTTGAGAAAATTGGAACCTTAGGCCCATCCTTGATGTCGAGAAATAACTTGCAGTTTAAGTCCATTACATGATGTAGATAAAATGTTGGTTGTGAGATTGTCCCGTGAAGTGAAGAGGTTTCTGAAATTTGAGTCCAATATAAAAAAAATGTGAATTCTTAGCAAGGAAGACCAACAACACCGTGTAGTTCGATAAAATTTGGGTTTTCTTTTTTTAGTTGGGCTTTAAATAAATTTAACCCAACGCCCCTATTTTTAATTGTGTGTAAGATGGTATTGTTGTATAGATTGTCCAATAAAATTGCACCATGTGGGCTGGGGAAAAAAGTGACCCTGAACATCTAGCCAAAAATAAAAAGAATATACCAAAATTAGTGATATTTCTCAAATCTATGAATTACTTAATGTTAATTTTAATTAACAATGCATATCAGTTGTAACACAAAACTGTACATCTTGAAAGAAGTTTATCATATTTATATTTCTTACGATTTTAACAAATTACATGTTTCTTATTCTACATGATTGGCAGCACCAATGAATATCTATTTATGCAAGGAATTGTTGAACATATATCAAAGCATTGCATGTCGTATTTTAGTGCGAAGTCTACAAAATTGCATTCAAATACTGAGTTGAATGTTGGTCATGTGAACAAAAAACGAAAGTTGGATGTTGTTCGCATGATAAGAGATCATGGCCTAGCTAAAACTAATGTTTTAAAGGTTGTTAATATTCAAATTTCTGATTATTTTGGAGGAAGCAATTTTCGAGAGAAGTCAAAGGTGGGCAACATATCCAAGGGAATCAATGTGATGCAAGAAACATATTGTCGTAAAAAACTTCTCTTAGTTCTTGATAACATGGATGATTTGAACGAGATAGAAAATTTGCTGAAAAAAAGTGATTGCTTGGCTCCAGGAAGCAAAATCATTGTAACAAGAAGAGAGAAAAACTCATTACTTAATCTTGGGAAAGTTCATTCAACCTACAAACGATCGGCCTTTGTTACTTCCTCTAGTCAATTGAACCATGATGTCTTCTTAAGTTTTAGAGGTGAAGATACCCGTTATGAATTTATGCAGGATTTTGTTAAGGCTTTGGGTGACAAGCGTATCAACACTTTTATTGAGAATGACCTTCAAAGGGGAGAGGAAATTTTAGGGGAACTTTTAAGAGCCATTGAAATGTCAGTCATATCTATTATCGTCATCTCTGAAAACTTTGCATCCTCTACTTGGTGTTTAAATGAACTTGTCAAAATTCTTGAGTGTAAAAAAAATGGCCAACTGGTCTTACCGATTTTCTACAAAGTGGATCCAGTAGAAATATGCAGTCAAAACGGAAATTTTGGTGTAGCCCTAGCTAAGCATGAAAAATTTGAGGAAAATATGGAAAATGTTCAAAGGTGGAAAGCAGCTCTAAATGAAGTGGCTAGTTTGCCTGGATTGCATTACAATGATGAGTACGTATTTATTGACTACTCTTACTTGCTTTAAACTTTTAATGGTTATTACTTATTATTAAGATATTGTTTATTGATCATATCTTTTGCCACTAGGATAGATAATAATAATAATAATAACTCACAAACATAGGTAGGCGACAAAAGTCAGTGGTAGAAACGGAAGAACTTAAGATCATGTAATGTTACCATTTAAGGGTTCTCCCATGTATTTTGAAAAAAAAAATGTTCCAAAATTTCTTAACAATATTGTTCCAGGAAAAGAAATGAGTTTTTTTTTTTTTTTTTGGAGAAGAAAAGAAATGGGTTTCCAATATATTTCTTTCTTTACCTATATATGGACATTTGCTTAAAAGTCTAAAAATAATATTAATGTATGAAATACATGCAAATATTTACTTTAATCAACAATGTGTTTTAATGCACAAAACTTGACATCTTGAATTTTTTTCATCTCTATATATATATTTCTAACTAGAATAACTCTTTTTTTTTTTTTTCCCTTTTCTTTCTGAATTCTAACTAGTACAAGTCATTACATGTTTTTTTTTGCATTGTAATTTGCAGAAGCATCAAATCTAAATATATCCAAGGAATTGTGGAAGGAATATCGAGTAAAAAATTAAATTACATGAGGCTGATTATTGCTCAATACTTGGCTGGATTAGATTCTTGCGTAGAGGACATAACATCGTTTTTGGACAAGTGGTCGAATGATGTTCTGCTGCTAGAAATTCATGGCCATGATGGAGTACATAAGACAACAACTGCGAAGACTATTTATAACAAAATTGCTGGTAATTTTGAAGGAAGCATCTTCCTCGAGAATGTTAGAGGCAAGTCAGGCACAACTGATGCCATTATCCAACTACAAAACTTTTTGGGATCTTTGGGATTGAATGTGAATACGAATGTGTTAGGGTCCTAACTGAGAGTTAGTTGATAATCTTGTATGGTTGTAAGTAGGGATGGAGTCAGAACCAGGATGTGTTTTTTTTTTTTTTTAGTGTGTGTGTGTGTTTTTGATTCATGTATTTGTTGTTGGATAATGACAAATTTTTTTTGTTATTTTTTTTTAAAGGACTATGTTGTTTATTTTAGGTAAAATTGTGTGATTTGACTTAATTTTTGTAGTCTTACTATTGGTAATTTTTGTTATTAGACTAATCTTTTGGGCTTGTATATTTTGTTTTAGATTTTAGATTTATAGATTTTTTATGGTCTTCAAAAAGAGGAAAATGATAAAGCTACAACCTCTTTTACAAATTGCTAATGGAGTGAATAGTTATTAGTAAGTAAAAAAGTAGTATAAGTGATGGACTCAAATACGAACTGACAAGAATTTGTAACTTTAGTAGTTTGTAAAAATGTTGTAAAAAAGTTTATGACTATATAACATTACTCTTAAAATAATTAATGATATTGTTAAGGGGGGGCAAAGTATAATTATATAGAACAAAATTGTTAAAATTAGTACCTATATATATCCCAGGGGCAAAGCCAGGGGGAGTCGAGAGGGGGCAACTGCCCCTCTGACTCCTCTGAAACTTTCTTAGCTATAGGCATATGAAAAAAGCTTGCCCCCTTTAATTCATTAACATAGGGGGGGAAAAAAACAGTACTCAATAAAATAAAAGGAACTAAAAATTGACATAGTCTTCCTTAACAAAGTAAAAGAACATGGCAGTGTAACCAAGAGAGCAAGGGGGTACCTGACATGTCAAAGTCTTTTTATTTTACTATTTTTGATCTAGACACAGCAAAGTTAACAAGTCAAAAATAACTTTTAGCTTTGGCTTGTCCCACGTTTTCACTTTCTCACTAATATACTGTCACAGACTTATAACACTTTTGCCTTTTATTTTTTATTTAATTTATTTAAATGGTAAGAAATACAATAATTTGCACAATAGTAGAGTTAGTAAATTTTTACTTATTTACAATTGTATAATTATTTTTTAAAAATATTTATAGATAATTTCAAATTAATTTTGCCCCCGAACTAAAATTCTGGCTTTGCCACTAATATATACTAATATTTTTTATAAAAAAGGGGGGAGAAGGGGGGGGGGGTGTGGAAAGTCAAGTGTGGCTCCATCCATAAATCTAAGTGCGTAGGGTTGTATCAGTGTAAAGTTCTGTACAAATGGCAGAGTTATTTAGTGGTTAGAACTTAGAAGTCAATTGGAATAACTAAGTAATTGAATTTGCCATCTGTAAATGGATGTATTAGAGGAACAATTGTAAAGAATGATGGTATGATTGAAATAATAATTATTGTTTCCTCTTAATTCTCTCAATTCTCATCTCATTATCTCTTAGGAGGCCAGGTTCCCTGCGAAGCAACCATTGCCATAGTTCCTATCCAATTCCACCATTTCCATAATTAGAATAGCTTAGAAGCTTAACATTTGGTATCAAAGTAGTTCACCCTTGTTGAGGTCCAAAAAATCACAATATTGTACCAAGGCCCAAAACAACACAAAGGATTGAAATCTAGGAAAGTAAAACATTTGGGCTTTCAATAAAGAAAAAGAAGGACAGGCCCAAACCCATGAAGGGTCCATAAGGAGGGACCCAAGTCCATGAATGGGCAAGCTTCGGACCTCATGAAACAAAGGAAAGAAAAAGCCCGGCCCAACCCTCAAAGGTCAAAAAAATCGCTGGGGAGCCCAGGAAAAGAACTAGGTCAGGATACCTGGGGATTCCCAGGAGCCTGGGATCCTCGGGACATGCAGTAAAGCTAGGTTGTGATTAAGACAATTCAAGGGGGTATGCCAAGAAACACAAGGAATAAGAACAGATATGTCCCTATCAGCCACCCAATGATGCAGAAAATGGTTCAGAAGGCTTGGGAACCAATAACTCATGAGTAAGGGTCTAGTACCTTGGGGAACCCGGGAAGAAGAACTATGAAGGAAGGTGGCTGGGTATCTTTCCACCTGACAGAAAGGAATTAGCTCACTTGGGAAAAATGACAAAAGGGAAAACAATTAAAAGGTGGGTCTGAAAAAAGTGGAATCTAGAAGCCTTGGAAAAGGAAAGAACAAAGGTCAGCCTTCTAGAACCCCTTAGAATGGGAAAATCAGCTAGTGGCTTTTTGAAGAAGGAACCTCAAAAGAAGAAAATAATGAGGAATGAGGAAAGGGTCAACCACCAATGTTGCTGACACAACATTGGTTCTAGTACCCAGGGGAGCAAATAGAGGGAATCAATGGTACTCTAGAAACCCTAGGATGACACTATAAAAGGGGAACCAACCAACATTGAAGGCATTCAGCAACAGTGAATTGGAGTAAAAATACATAAGAAAACCCTGTCAGAATTCAAAAAAGGAAAGAAAAGAGAGGGAAAACAGCGTTCGGGATCCTTAAACAGCTACTAGAGAACACATTTGGATTCAAGGGGATTCAAACTTCACAAGTCTTAGAAGCCTGAAGTGCCATCTAAGTTTGTGATTTTTGAATTTATTTGAACCTTATAACACGTCTTAGTGAGCATGATGTATCACAAAAATTAAGAAAATAATGAAGTATTTCACGTTATTTTAAGGACCCCTAACGTTTTACTCTTCTCCTTTATTATTTTGTTCTTTGCTGTTCCTTGCTATTCAATGCGTATATTTTTTGCATGTTAGTATGTATGTGTTGTAGGATTCGTACTCTGTGCACCACTTGGTTCGAAATCAACCCAATTTAGCTGCGGTGAACTAAGCCCAGTCCCTTAAAACAATAAGCACTAGGCCCAGGATCCTTGCTTCCTTACTTGGGCCCGTGTGTTGTTTTTTTTTTTTTTAAAAAAAAGAACCCACACAACCCTGAACATCAATGGTCGAAACTAGAGCAACTGCACTTTTTTTTTTCTTTTTATTTGAGATAAAAGATAGAAATTTTATTTGATAAAATATATGAACAGTACATAAGAACCCTGCAAAACTAAACAGGGGAACCGGAACCTCTAACCCTCTGCTAATAGCAAAACAATTATGCAGGAAAACGAACTACTTCTACATAGACCACAACATTCATTAGAACATTACATAGACAAACAGGGGTATTTAACCCTTTGCTAACAGTAAAACAATAATGCAGAATTCTGAAGAAAACAACTTCTGTAGAATTCAAAAACAATACATAGAAACCTATAAAACAAGCAGAGGAGTCTGACAACTATCACAAAATTACCAGACCTATTTTGCAGAAGCAACAAATATGCAGAAAAACAAATCAATTTTTGCAGAAACAAATAATTATGCAGAAAAATAACACTATGCAGAAACACATCAGATATGCAGAAACTATCATATCACATTTAATTGCTTGATTGAGCAACCACCAAATGTTGATACTCCTGCAGAAAACTAAGTGCTCCATCAAGAATGGACTTGGGTTGAATTTGGATATGTTCAAAATAATATTTATTTCGAGCATTCCAAATTGCCCAAGCTGTCACCGCCCATTGTTCCAGCTCTTGTTGAGAAAGTTTGTCCATCAACCACCTAAATAGCATGAAAATATCTTGAGCATCATTTGAACATTTTTGAAGCTTTCCTCTACAAAGGGCCCATACATTTTGTGCAAAAGGACATTCCCAAAGCAAGTGGGCAGTGGACTCCAAGTGTTGGCAACATAATTCACATCTTGGATCAATGTTAATCTTTTGGCGATACAGATTATCCCGACACCTTGTCCCTATCCCATTGTCCAGTGGCATCATGAATCAAGTCCTTCACCAACAGATTAGGCTGAACTTCTCCCAAAAAAATTGGTTTATGTGTCAACCATTTATGAGTTGAAACTTTAATATATCTTCCATCCCTAACCTGCCAGTTTGAACCTTCCTTAATTAGATTTCTAGCTGCTAGAAGACTACAAATATGAAGGATTGCTGTTAACCTCCGCATCCATAAAGGAACAAGTCGGAAAATATCTTGATTTATACACTTGATAGAGTAGAGAATGAGTATTATGAATCAATCGCCAAGCTTGTTTGGTGGGCAGTGGCCAGTGGTGGCATGGTGGGCATGGTGGAAGCGTGGTGGTGATTGGGTTGTTTCAATGTTGAGAGAGTGAGAGAGAGGCAGTAACAAAAATTAGGAAGTGAAGAAAGATAGTTAATTTTTTATTATTTTATTATATAATTTATATTATGTTAATATGTTGTATTTTAAAATAAAATTTGAGATGTTGGGTGTATTGTAAAATAGTATAGTATAATAGGCAAAGTAGTTTTAAGATGGTAAAATAGAGTAATTTAAAGATATCAGATGCTAACGCTCTTGGTCCGTACTTGACTTATAAATAGCAATGGATTCTCAAGTGACAACTAGCAGAATAAACACTCTCCCTAGTTTCAAGGTCACGTAGTCAAAATGTCATAAAAGACTATTATCTCACATTAGGACTTATTGACTAATTATATTTCCGGTCTCAAAAAGCGCGTTTTGGCTTCTAAAAGCCGAAACAAACGCACACTAACTTAAATTGCACACAAAATACAACAAATAATAATCTGACTACTTAATTTGCGCTAAACTTGTTTTTTTTTTTTTATAATTTCTTTTTCATTTTTGGTATTTTTTTTGTTCATACAAATAATAATTGATAACACTAATTTTTAGTAGATAGTAATAAAGAAATTATTCACATACTATTAAAGAAAATGATTTTATGAAATTGGGGCATGAAAGTAAATTTCTTTCAAATTATTTTCTATTCTCTTATTTTTATTCTCAATCAAATAAATGAGTTTTTTATCCCTTCATTTTTCCACCATTCCAACTAAACAATATGAGAGAAAAAAAAAAAAAAAATTGTCCTCTTACTTTTCTATTCTATTTCCATTTTCTATCTCTCCAACTTTCAATTCCCAACCAAATAGTTTTGCAAATTTGTCTCTTTAAAGAAATTAATTTAGTTTCCTTGGGCGCACATACCTATGTAACTATTTGATACTTCTGTCTTTCATTGAGGTAGGCTTGATGAATTGGGCTATTTTGAGACCAAACGGAGTATTTTACCCACTATAGTTTGGGTCTTCAAAATATGTTAATGTGCTTCATGATTTAGTAGCTTTTGTGGACAATTCTATTGGCTTGTCGTTGGGCATTTTCCCTTCAAATCCTTTCTTTTGTTGTTGTTATTTTTGTTGTAAATATGGTCTCTTATTGGCGAAGATCATTCCATGAGAAATGGGATGATCCAATCTGTACGATGAGAGAGAGGTAACAACTAACAACCCATTTCATGAAGTAATAAGATTTGGGCTTTGAGTTCATGTTATAAAGTAACAAGATTCCAGCTTTGATCCCATTAGCCATGAGTTCAAATAATGATTTGAGAAAATTGGAACCTTAGGCCCATCCTTGATGTCGAGAAATAACTTGCGGTTTAAGTCCATTACATGATGTAGATAAAATGTTGGTTGTGAGATTGTCCCGTGAAGTGATGAGGTTTCTGAACCATTAGTCCAATATAAAAATAATGTGAATTCTTAGCAAGGAAGGCCAACAACACGTGTAGTTGCTAGTTGGATAAAATTTGGGTTTTTTTTTTTTTTTAGTTGGGCTTTAAAGAAATGTAACCAAACACTTTTTAATTTTTTAATTTTTAATAAAGAAACAAACTAACTGTTAAAACACACACACACACTTCATTACACTCTCTCACTAAGTTCAAACACATTACTTAACCCAAATTTAACCAAACACCCCTATTTTTAATTGTGTAAAATGGTATTGTTGTATAGATTGTCCAATAAAATTGCACCATGTGGGCTGGGGAAAAATTGACCCTGAACATCTAGCCAAAAATAAAAAGAATGCACCAAAATTTGTGATATTTCTCAAATCTATGAATTACTAAATGTTAATTTTAATTAACATTGTACATCAGTTGTAACACAAAACTGTACGTCTTGAATTAAGTTTATCATATTTAAATTTCTTACGATTTTAACTCATTATATGTTTTTTATCCTACATGATTGGCAGCCACCTTACATTTGAATCCAAAGCTATCCAAGGAATTGTTGAACATATATCAAAGCATTGCATGTCGTATTTTAGTGCGAAGTCTACAAAATTGCATTCAGATAATGAGTTGGATGTTGGTCATGTGAACAAAAAACGAAAGTTGGATGTTGTTCGCATGATAAGAGATCATGGCCTAGCTAAAACTAATGTTTTAAAGGTTGTTAATATTAAAATTTCTGATTATTTTGGAGGAAGCAATTTTCGAGAGAAGTCAAAGGTGGGCAACATATCCAAGGGAATCAATGTGATACAAGAAATATATTATCGTAAAAAACTTCTCTTAGTTCTTGATAATGTAGATGATTTGAACAAGATAGAAAATTTGCTGAAAAAAAGTGATTGCTTGGCTCCAGGAAGCAAAATCATTGTAAAAAGAAGAGAGAAAAACTCGTTACTTAATCTTGGGAAAGTTCATTCAACCTACAAACGATTGGCCTTTGTTACTTTCTCTAGTCAATTGAACCATGATGTCTTCTTGAGTTTTAGAGGTGAAGATACCCGTTATGAATTTATGCAGGATTTTGTTAAGGCTTTGGGTGACAAGCGTGTCAACACTTTTATTGAAAATGACCTTCAGAGGGGAGAGGAAATTTTAGGGGAACTTTTAAGAGTCATTGAAACGTCAGTCATATCTGTTATCGTCATCTCTGAAAACTTTGCATCCTCTACTTGGTGTTTAAATGAACTTGTTAAAATTCTTGAGTGTAAAAAAAATGGCCCGATGGTCTTACTGATTTTCTACAAAGTGGATCCAATAGAAATATGCAGTCAAAACGGTGGTGTAGCCCTAGCTGAGCATGAAAAATTCGAGGAAAATATGGAAAATGTTCAAAGGTGGAAAGTAGTTCTAAATGAAGTGGCTAGTTTGCCTGGATTGCATTACAATGATGAGTACGTATTTATTGACTACTCTTACTTGCTTTAAACTTTTAATGGTTATTACTTATTATTAAGATATTGTTTATTGATGTGGGTTCCAGTTAGCTCAACTGGTAAAGTCTTTGATGGTTGTATAAGAGATTTGGGTTCAATCCCCGCCTACACCAAAACTGATTGGTGTCTTTTGCCACTAGGATAGATAATAATAATAATAATAAGTTGAAACTCTCTCTCTCAAAAAAAAGATATTGTTTATTGATCATATCTTTTGCCACTAGGATAGATAATAATAATAATAATAATAACTCACAAACACAAGTAGGCGACAAAAGTCAGTGGTAGAAACGGAAGAACTTAACTTAAGATCATGTAATGTTACCATTTAAGGGTTCTCCCACGTATTTTGAAAAAAAAAAAAAAGTTCCAAAATTTCTTAACAATATTGTTCCAGGAAAATAAATGAGTTTTTTTTTTTTTTTTTTTTTTTTTTTGAGAAGAAAAGAAATGGGTTTCCAATATATTTCTTCCCTTACCTATATATGGACATTTGCTTAAAAGTCTAGAAGTAATATTAATGTATGAAATACATGCAAATATATACTTTAATCAACAATGTGTTTTAATGCACAAAACTTGACATCTTGAATTTTTTTTCATCTTTATATTTATATTTCTAACTAGTGTTGACAATATAAAGTGAAACAGAATGACTGAATAATCTGTATATTGATGTGTGTGAAACAATGTACAAAATAGAGCCTTATATAGGCTAGGTATATGTGCAGTACAAGTAATATGAGTGCAGTACAAGTAATATACTGGGCTAAGCCCAATGGGCTAATCTATACACTAACATCCCCCCTCAAACTCGAGGTGGCAAGGAGGAAGCCAACTGGAGTTTGGATATAAGATCGCGAAGACGACCAGGCGGGTGAGACTTGGTGAAGATATCAGCAGGCTGGTCAGCAGATGAGATGGAGAACAACTTGAGATTGCCTTTCTTGAGATGCTGGCGAGTGATGTGGCAGTCGATCTCAATGTGCTTGGTGCGTTCATGGAAGACATCATTATGAGCAATATAGATAGCACTACGATTGTCACAATAAAGAGGAGTAGCAGTGGGCTGTGGAGCATCCATGTCAGCCAAGAGCCAGCAAAGCCAGACAAGCTCGCAGGTGGTGTCGGCAAGGGCACGATACTCAGCCTCAGTACTGGAACGGGAAACAACATCATGCTTTTTGCTACGCCACGAGACAAGAGAAGTACCCAACAGGAAACAGAAACCTGTGATAGAGCATCGATCAGTCGGATCACCTGCCCAGTCCGCATCTGAATAAGCATGAAGCTCAAGAGAAGACCGAGAAGAGTAGTGTAGACCATGATAAAGTGTGCCCTTGACATATCGGAGAATCCGAAGAACAGCAGCATAGTGGACAGAACGAGGAGCATCCATGAACTTACTAACCATACCCACGGCATGTGAAATATCCGGACGAGTAACAGTGAGATAGATCAGACTACCAACCAACTGACGATAGCGAGTAGCATCAGATATAGGTTCACCATCCAAGGGTGTGAGCTTTGCATTGTATTCCAAAGGAGTGGAAACAGTCTTGTTGTCAGTGATACCGGCTTTGGAGAGAAGATCAGAAGCATATTTAGCTTGGGAAAGATAGTATCCATCAGAGGATGAGGTAACCTCAAGCCCAAGAAAATAGCTGAGAGTGCCCAAATCTTTCATTTCAAAATGTTGACTAAGGAAGTGCTGAAAAGAGCGGATACCTGCAGAATCATCTCCAGTAATAATCATATCATCAACATGGAGAAGAATAAGAGTGATACCAGTAGAGGATCTTCGGACGAAGAGAGTAGTGTCATGAGGACTCGAAGTGAAACCCTGCTGAGCAACAACGGAGCTAAACTTTTCAAACCAAGCTCGAGGAGCCTGCTTGAGGCCATAAAGAGCACGGCGAAGGCGACAAACTTGACTGCCTGAGTGTGGATAGCCAGGGGGTGGTTGCATGTACACTTCTTCTTGAAGATCTCCATTGAGGAAAGCATTCTTCACATCCATTTGATAAAGAGGCCAACGGCGAATAGCAGCCACAGCAATGAGATATCTAACAGATGTAAGGCGAGCAACAGGAGCAAATGTTTCCTCATAGTCAATGCCATACTCTTGGGTAAAGCCCTTGGCAACTAAGCGAGCCTTGTATCGTTCAACAGATCCATCAGCCTTGGTCTTGATCTTGTAAACCCACCTACAACCTACTACAGACTGACCAGGAGGCAAATCAACCATATCCCAAGTGTGGTTTTTATGAAGGGCATCTAGTTCATCATTCATAGCTTGCTGCCAAAGAGGGTCAGTATGGGCCTCACGATAGGTGTGTGGTTCATAAAGGGTGGCAAGGGCAAAAGAGTAGTGATAATCAGAGAGATAAGGGGGAGGAATGCTTACCCGAGTGGAACGACGAAGTTCAGGACAATCAGGAGACTCAGGAGAGGGTGGTGCCACAGGATCCAAGACAGGCAGGTCATATGCCGGGGACAGAACCGGAGATGAGTCGTCTGGAGAGGCAGCCGATGTTGAAGAATCCTCCACAAGTTCAGGATAGAGAGGGAGGAAAAGATCAGTAAAAATGGGAGACTCAGAGGAAGAGGATGTAGAAAACTGCTGAAGACTCGTGAAAGGACGATGTTCCCAAAACTCAACATGACGGGAGACACGAAGACGATGAGAAATGGGATCATAGCAGCGAAACCCCTTTTGAGAGACACCATAACCAAGGAAACAACAGAGACGAGCACGAGGTTGGAGTTTTGTTCGTTCATGAGGAGGAAGAGAGACAAAGCAAGCACAACAAAAAACCCGAAGAGAGGAGTAGTCGGGGGTTTGACCATAGAGAAGCTCAAATGGTGATTTGTTGTGTGTAGTTGGTGAAGGGATACGATTAATGGTGTATACAGCTGTGAGTGCAGCCTCACCCCAAAAGCGCTCAGGAAGAGAGGCAGAAATAAGAAGGGTGCGGACAACATCAAGAATGTGACGATGTTTTCGTTCTGCACGACCATTTTGTTGAGAGGTGTAAGGACAAGACCGCTGAGTAAGGGTACCATGATTATCTAAAAAGGATAGGAAAGTTTTATCATTATATTCTTGAGCATTATCTGATCGAAAAACTTTGACGGTGCGATTGAACTGTGTTTCAATCATTTTATGAAATGTTTGGTAAATAGACACAAGTTCAGACCTATGGTGAAGCAGATAAATCCAAGTATATCGAGAAAAATCATCCACAAATATGACAAAATATCTAGATCCCCCCTCAGTAGGAACAGGTGCAGGACCCCAAATATCAGAATGTATAAGATCAAAAGGTGCAGAAGAAAATGAGTCACTATTATTAAAGGGTAATTTTGTTTGTTTGCCAAAATGACAGGAAGTACAATCAAATTTTTGAAACTGAACTGAACCTAAATGACCTTGAGAAGCTAACAACTGAAGACGAGATAAGGATGGATGACCAAGACGAGCATGCCATAGATTAGGTGAGGAGGTGGCAGTGGTAGCAGCTGCAGAAATAACTTGTGAAGGAATCTTCCAGTCATGAACCTCAAACATGCGACCAACCTTACGGCCTGTCCCAAGCACTTGACCCGTCCGGGGATCCTGCACATCCACACCATGATTAGTAAATAGAAGATCTACGCCTAATTCACAAAGTTGACCAACAGAAAGCAAATTGAGCGATAACTTGGGGATATGAAAAGTGTCACTAAGGGATAAACAAGGAGAAGAGATTGTTCCCTTATGACTAACAGGCATAGGAGTTCCATCAGCAGTGTAAATGGTGATTGGATGTTCTAAGGGAGCCTTATCAGAAAATTGGGATTCATCAGGGGTCATATGGTTACAACATGCAGTATCAAAAAACCAAGATTGTTTACCTGAGGTGACAGAAAGGGCAGTAGAAGTGCGGGATAAAACCTGTTGAACAACTGCCTCAATATCAGCCGTAGTAAGTGAGGAAGCCAAATATGGACCTGTAGGAACCGATGGATCGGAAGGACATACAGCAGCTGCCCGAGGAAGAGAAGCTTTATTCTGCTCTTGCATAAATTTCTGCAGTTTGCGACAAACTGAGATGTCATGGCCTTTAGCACGGCAAAACTCGCAGCGAGTACCTTTGGAAGACTGAGAGGTGGGACGCCCAGAGTTTATCCGTGGAGGAGTAGTGAATGCAGCAATGGGAGGCTGTGGAGATGGTGTAGCCAATACATGATCAGATGATGACATGTGATGAGTAGGCCGACGGTTTTCCTCAGAAATGAGCTCCTTGACTGCAGCATCAAGAGAAGGAGTAGGAGACCGGCTAAGTAGAGAAGCCCTAGTAGGCTCAAAATCCTCACGCAAACCCATCATGAAGTGCATAAATTTACGGCGATCCCGATATTTGACAAAGAGCTCAATATCCTTAGAACACACTAGTGAAGGATCTACAGCAGAGAGTTGTTCCCACATAGTAGAAGTCTGAGAATAAAAATCAGAAATAGACTGACCTGTTTCTTGGCGCATTTGATAAAGTTTTGATTCAATGTGGAACTCCAAGCTTGAATCATTAGTACAATTATAGCGATCAGCCAAAAATTTCCAAGCAGCCTCAGCAGTCTCAAGACGAGGAAGAAGATTATGAATGGAAGGAATAGAGGTATTGATAAACCAAGACAAGATCTTACTCTGAATACTTTCCCATTCCTCTAGGCGTTCTTCATAATCATCTTCAGCAGCCGTGGCTTTGGACTCAGGGTTTGGTACTGGCTTAGGAATTGAACCAGTTACATATCTCCACAGTTTACGACCCTTGAGAAAGACAGTCATATTCTGAGACCATGCATGATAGCTGGTAGGACCATCCAACATAATGGTGATAGGACGTATGATGTCTCGATCATTTTGTTGAGCCATAATGAAGAAAATGACCAAAAAATGAGATTTAGAGACCTCAAATGCAGAAACGGAGCCCAAAATCGAAATCTACGCGAAAAACTGAGCAAGACAGGTCCGGTTGAAAAATTTTGACTTTGGTCAAAGTCAACGGTCAACGCTGCTGGTCAACGGTCAAAGTCAATATGCTGACGTCACTGGATGACGTGTGATGCTGACGTGGCGATGACGTACTAGGGCTGACGTGGCAATCAGAGGAGCTGGGCGCGTGAAGGCGCGTGGCGCGTAGCGCGCGTGAAGGAGCGCGTGAGGCGCGTGAAGTAGCGCGTGAGGCGCGTGTGAGCGCGTGAGGCGCGTGGGAGCACGTGAGGCTTCGCGGCGGCACGTGGGAGCGCGTGTAGCGCGTCTTCGACAGGCAGAAACTTTGGGTGGCGCGTGCGGGCGCGTGAGAGCTTCTTTTGGATAGTTTCTGGCTGGGTTTTGATTGGGGAAGTCTTATCTATCACGTCGTATCTGTGGTTCGACGATTTGATTGATAAATAGACTAGATCCAAGAGAGTGGTTGGGTGTGACGGCGGTGACTCGCTTCTGACGGTGGCTACCGGTGAAGGCGAGGGCAGCGAAAGAACGCCGGAAAATACCACTAGGTCAGAGCAATGGCTCTGATACCATGTTGACAATATAAAGTGAAACAGAATGACTGAATAATCTGTATATTGATGTGTGTGAGACAATGTACAAAAGAGAGCCTTATATAGGCTAGGTATATGTGCAGTACAAGTAACATGAGTGCAGTACAAGTAATATACTGGGCTAAGCCCAATGGGCTAATCTATACACTAACAACTAGAATAACTCTCCCTTTTTGTTTTGTTTTTTTTTTTTGTTTTTTTTGTTTTTTTTTTCTTCTGAATTCTAACTAGTACAAGTCATCATTACATGTTTTTCTGCATTGTAATTTGCAGAAGCATCAAATCTAAATTTATCCAAGGAATTGTGGAAGGAATATCGAGTAAAAAATTAAATTACACGCGGCTGATTATTGCTCAATACTTGGCTGGATTAGATGCTTCCGTAGAGGACATAACATCGTTTTTGGACAAGTGGTCGAATAATGTTCTGCTGCTAGAAATTCATGGCCATGATGGAGTACATAAGACAACAACTGCGAAGACTATTTATAACAAAATTGCTGGTAATTTTGAAGGAAGCATTTTCCTCGAGAATGTTAGAGGCAAGTTAGGCACAACTGATGCCATTATCCAACTACAAAACTTTTTGGGATCTTTGGGATTGAATGTGAATACGAATGTGTTAGGGTCCTAACTGAGACTTAGTTGATAATCTTGTATGGCTGCAAGTAGGGATGGAGTCAGAACATGGTGGTTTTTTTTTTTTTGGTGTGTGTGTTTTGTATTTATGTATTTGCTGTTGGATAATGACAAAATTATTTTGTTAAATTTTTTTAAAGGACCATGTTGTTTATTTTGGGTAAAATTGAGTGATTTCACTTAATTTTTGTAGTTTTACTATTAGTAATTTTTGTTATTAGACTAATCTATTGGGCTTGTATATTTTGTTTTAGATTTTAGATTTACAGATTTTTTATGGTCTTCAAAAAGAGGAAAATGATAAAGCTACAAACTCTTTTACAAATTGCTGATGGGGTGAGTGGTTATTAATAAGTAAAAAAGTAGTGTAAGTGGTGGACTCAAATACGAATTGACAAGAATTTGTTACTTTAATAATTTGTAAAAATGTTATAAAAAAGTTTATGGCTATATAACATTATTCTTAAAATAATTAATGATATTCTTAAGAGGGGGCAAAGTATAATTATATAGAACAAAATTGTTAAAATTAGTACCTATATATATACTAGGGGCAGAGACAAGGGGGGTCGAGAGGGAGCAACTGCCCCTTTGACTCCTCTAAAACTTTCTTAGCTATAGGCATATGAAAAAAGCTTGCCCCCTAATTAATTCATTAACATAGGGGGAAAAAAAACACTAAGTAAAAGGAACTAAAAACTGACACAGTCTTCCTTAAAAAAAAGTAAAAGAACATGGCAGTGTAACCAAGAGAGCAAGGAGGTATTTGATATGTCAAAATCTTTTTATTTTTTTATTTTTGATCTGGACACAGCAAAGTTAACAAGTCAAAAAGAACTTTTAGTTTTGGTTTGTCCCACGTTTTCACTCTCTCACTAATATACTGTCACAGACTCCTAACACTTTTGCCTTTTATTTTTTATTTAATTTATTTAAATGGTAAGAAATACAATAATTTTCACAATAGTTGAGTTAGTAAATTTTTACTTATTTACAATTGTATAATTATTTTGTTATAAATATTTATTAATAATTTCAAATTAATTTTGCCCCCGAACTAAAATTATGGCTTTGCCACTAATATATACTAATATTTTTAATAAAAAGGAGGGAAGGGGGGGGGGTGTGGAAAGTCAAGTGTGGCTCTGTCCATAGATCTAAGTGCGTTGGGCTGATCAGTGTAAAGTACTGTACAGATGGCAGAGTTACTTAGTGGTTAGAACTTAGAAGTCAGTTGGAATAGCTAAGTAATTGAATGTGCCATCTATAAATGGATGAATTAGAGGAACAATTGTAAAGAAGGATGGTATGATTGAAATAATAATTCTTGTTTCCTCTTAATTCTCTCTCTCAATTCTCATCTCATTCTCTCTTAGGAGGGTAGGTTCCCTGCGAAGCAACCACTGCCATAGTTCTTATCCAAATCCACCATTTCCATACTTAGAATAGCTTAGAAGCTTAACATTTGGTATCAGAGTGGTTCACCCTTGTTGAGGTCCAAAAAATCATAATGTTGTACCAAGGCCCAAAACAACACAAAGTATTGAAATCTAGGAAAGTAAAACATTTGGGCTTTCAATAAAGAAAAAGGAGGAGAGGCCTAAACCCATTAAGGGTCCATAAGGAGGGACCCAAATCCATGAATGGGCAAGCTTCGGACCTTATGAAACAGGGGAAAGAAAAAGCCCGGTCCAGCCCTCAAAGGTCAAAAAAATCGCTGGGAAGTATAGGAAAAGAACTGGGTCAAGATATCTAGGGATTCCCAGGAGCCTGGGTTCCTCTAGACATACAATAGAGCCATGTTGGGATTAAGACAGTTCAAGGGGGCATGCCAAGAAACACAAGGAACAAGAACAGATATGTCCCTATTAGCCACCCAATGAGGCAGAAAAGGGTTTGGAAGGCTTGGGAACCAACAACGTATGAGTAAGGGTCTGGTACCTTAGGGAACCCAAGAAGAAGAACCATAGAACCATGAAGGAAGGTGGCTGGGAAAAGTGGAATCTAGAAGCCTTGGAAAAGGAAAGAACAAAGGTCAGCCTTTTAGGACCCCCCAGAATGGGAAAATCAGCTAAAGGCTTTTTGAAGAAGGAACTTCAAAAAAAGAAAATAATGAAGAATAAGGAAGGGGCTAGCCACTAATGTTGCTGACACAACATTGGTTCTGGTACCCAAGGGAGAAAATGAAGGGAATCAATGGTACCCTAAAAACCCTAGGATGACACTATAAAAGGGGAAGCAACCAACAACGAAGCGCATTCAACAAAAGTGAATTGGAGTAAAAATACTTGAGAAAAATCTGTCAGAATTCAAAAAAGGAAAGAAAAGAGAGGGAAAACAGTGTTCGGGATCCTCAAACAGCCACTAGAGAACACACTTGGAGTCAAGGGGATTCAAACTTCACAAGTCTTAGAAGCCTGAAGAGCCATCCAAGTTTGTGATTTTTAAACTTATTTGAACTTTGTAACACGTCCTAGTGAGTATGATGTATCACAAAAATTAAGAAAATAATGAAGTATTTCACATTATTTTAAGGACCCCTAACGTTTTTCTCTTCTCCTTTATTATTTCGTTCTTTGCTGTTCCTTTCTATGCAATGCGTATATTTTTTGCATGTTAGTATGTATGTGTTGTAGGATCCGCGCTCTGTGCACCACTTGGTTCGAAATCAGCCCGATTTAGCTACGATGAACCAAGCCCATTCCCTTAAAACAATAAGCACCAGGCCCAGGATCCTTGCTTCCTTACTTGGGACTGTGTGCTGTTTTTTTTTAAAAAAAAAGAACCCACACAACCCTGAACATCAATGGTCGAAACTAGAGCAACTACACATTTTTTTTTTTTTTGTGGAGATAAAAGATAGAAATTTTATCTGATAAAATATTCGAACAGTACATAAGAAACCTCCAAAACAAAATAGGGGAGCAGGAACCTCTAACCCTCTGCTAATAGCAAAACAATTATGCAGGAAAACAAACTACTTCTACATAGACCACAACATTACATCAGAACATTACATAGACAAACATGGATATTTAACCCTCTGCTAACAGCAGAACAATAATGCAAAATTCTACAGAAACAACTTCTGCAGAATTCAAAAACAATACATAGAAACCTATAAAACAAGCAAAGCTGTTAGATAATTATTACAACATTATAGGACCTATTCTGCAAAAGCAACAAATATGCAGAAAAACAAAACAATTTTTGTAGAAACAAATAATTATGTAGAAAAATAACACTATGCAGAAACACATCAGATATGCAGAAACTATCATATCACATTTAATTGCTTGATTGAGCAACTACCAAATGTTGATACTCCTGTAGAAAACTAAGTGCTCCATCAAGAATGGACTTGGGTTGAATTTGGATATGTTCAAAATAATATTTATTTCTAGCATTCCATATTGCCCAAGCTATCATCACCCATCGTTCCAGCTCTTGTTGAGAAAGTTTGTCCATCAACCACCTAAATAGCATGAAAATATCTTGAGCATCATTTGAACATTTTTGATGCTTTCCTTTGCAAAGGGCCCATATATTTTGTGCAAAAGGACATTCCCAAAGCAAGTGGGCAGTGGACTCTAAGTGTTGGCAACAGAATTCACATCTTGGATCAATGTTAATCTTTCGGCGATACAGATTATCCCGAGTCCACAAAACATTTGAACATGCCCTCCATACAAACATCCTTCCTTTAAGCGGTACATTTAAGCTCCACAACTTCCTCCAAATTTTACGTTCTGCCATCAAACCAGAGTGCTTAACTCATTGCTATTGCCCCATACGAAGTGCAACCTAGTATGCTGTTTTTACAGAGAAACTTTGAGACCTGTTTTCCTTCCAAACCAGTTTATCTCGTGAGCACAGCCTTGCGTAGAGGCAAGTTAAGCACAACTGATGCCATTATCCAACTACAAATCTTTTTGAGATTCTTCTCAAAAAAAAAAAAAAAAAAATCTTTTTGAGATCTTTGGGATTGAACATGAATATGAATGTGTTAGGGTCCTAACTGAGAGTTAGTTGATAATCTTGTATGGCTGTAAGTAGGAATGGAGTTAGAACGTGTAGTTTTTTTTTTTTTTTGTGTGTGTGTGTGTGTGTGTGTGTGTGTGTGTGTGTGTGTGTGTGTGTGTGTTTTTGATTCATGTATTTGTTGTTGGATAACGACAAAATTATTTTTAAAGGACCATTTTGTTTATTTTGGGTAAAATTGGGTGATTTGACTTAATTTTTGTAGTTTTACTATTGGTAATTTTTGTTATTAGACTAATTTTTTGGGCTTGTATATTTTGTTTTAGATTTTAGATTTATACATTTTTTATGGTCTTCAAAAAGAGGAAAATGATAAAGCTACAATCTCTTTTACAAATTGCTGATGGGGTGAGTGGTTATTAGTAAGTAAAAAAAGTAGTGTAAGTGGTGGACTCAAATACGAACTGACAAGAATTTGTTACCTCAGTAGTTTGTAAAAATGTTGTAAAAAAGTTTATGACTATATAATATTACTCTTAAAATAATTAATGATATTGTTAAGAGGGGGCAAAGTATAATTATATAGAACAAAATTGTTAAAATTAGTACCTATATATATACTAGGGGCGGAGCCAAAGGGGGTCGAGAGGGGACAACTGCCCCTTTGACTCCTTTGAAACTTTCTTAGCTATAGGCATATGAGAAAAGCTTGCCCCTTTGATTCATTAACATAGGGAAAAAAAAAACAACGCTCAGTAAAAGGAACTAAAGACTGACACAGTCTTCTTCAAAAAAAGTAAAAGAACATGGTAGTGTAACAAAGAGAGCAAAGAGGCACCTGACATGTCAAAGTCTTTTTATTTTTTTATTTTTGATCTGGACACAACAAAGTTAACAAGTCAAAAAGAACTTTTAGCTTTGGCTTGTTCCACGTTTTCACTTTCTTACAAATATACTATCACAGACTCATAACACTTTTGCATTTTATTTTTCATTTAATTTATTTAAATGGTAAAAAATACAATAATTTTCACAATAGTTGAGTTAGTAAATTTACTTATTTACAATTGTATAATTATTTTGTTATAAATGTTTATTAATAATTTCAAATTAATTTTGTCCCCGAACTAAAATTTTGGCTCCACCACTTATATATACTAATATTTTTTTATAAAAAGGAGGGGGGGGGGGGAGGGGAGTGTGGAAAGTCAAGTGTGGCTCCATCCATAGATCTAAGTGCGTCAGTGGCGGCTCTAGGATTATTTTCTAGGGGGTGCAATGAGAAACATAAATTATATAAAATGTAAAACAAAAATAAAGTTGAATACATTGGCATTAAAAAAAAAAAAAAAAAAAACCCAAATGCAAGAAGTTTTACAATTACCTTCTTTAAGGTTTCATATTTTGAAATCGTTACATGATATTTTCATTATCAATTCTATCAGTTACATTTTTTTCAATGTACATAACCAAGCAATTATTCATCCACTGATCTCCCATTTAATTGATTGATTTCAAATTTTTTAAAATCTAAATGAGCTTTTTATAAGGTTTAAGAATTAAGATTAACAAATTTATACTTTTGTTGTTGGGCTTTTTTTTTTTTTTTTAATAAAAAAAATTAGATCAAATTAGTTTGTTATTGGACTTTTTTGTGTGTTTAAAAAGGCAAGATATTGTTAAGAGCATCAGATTCAAACTTATTTCAATTGTGTTTAACAAAATTTTAGAGTTAGGGTGTTCAAATTTTTATTTAAGGGGTCAAAAAAATTTTTACATTATAATATATATTTTTTGGGCTAGTTCAGGGGGTTCATTTGAACCCCCTGAGCTTAATGTGGAGCCGCCCATGAAGTGCGTAGGGTTGTATCAGTGTAAAGTACTGTACAAATGGCAGAGTTACTTACTGGTTAGAACTTAGAAGTTAGTTGGAATAACTAAGTAATTGAATGTGCCATCTATAAATGGATGTATTAGAGGAACAATTGTAAAGAAGGATGGTATGATTGAAATAATAATTCTTGTTTCCTTTTAATTCTTTCTCTCAATTCTCATCTCATTCTCTCTTAGGAGGCCAGGTTCCCTGCGAAGCAACCACTACCATCGTTCCTATCCAATTCCACCATTTCCATACTTACGCTTAGAAGCTTAACATTTGGTATCAGAGTAGTTCACCCTGAACATCAATGGCCGAAACTAGAGCAACTGCACTTTTTTTTTTTTGGTGATAAAAGATAGAAATTTTATTTGATAAAATATGTGAACAATACATAATAACCCTGCAAAACAAAACAGGGGAATCGGAACCTTTGACCCTCTGCTAACAGCAAAACAATTATGCAGGAAAACAAACTACTTCTGCATAGACCACAACATTACATCAGAACAATACATAGACAAATAGGGGTATTTAACCCTCTTCTAATGGCAGAACAATAATGCAAAATTCTACAGAAAACAACTTCTGCAGAATTAAAAAAACAATACACAGAAACCTTTAAAACAAGCAAAGGAGTCAGACAACTATTACAACATTAGCGGACCTCTTCTGCAGAAGCAACAAATATGCAGAAAAACAAAACAATTTCTGCAGAAACAAATAATTATATTGAAAAATAACATTATGTATAAACACATCAGATATGCAGAAACTATCATATCACATTTAATTGCTTGATTGAGCAATTGCCAAATGTTGATACTCGTATAGAAAACTAAGTGCTCCATCAAGAATGGACTTGGGTTGAATTTGGATATGTTCAAAATAATATTTATTTCGAGCATTCCAAATTGCCCAAGCTGTCACCACCCATCGTTCCAGCACTTGTTGAGAAAGTTTGTCCATCAACCACGTAAATAACATGAAAATATCTTGAGCATCATTTGAACATTTTTGAAGCTTTCCTCTACAAAGGGCCCATATATTTTGTGCAAAAGGAAATTCCCAAAGCAAGTGAGCAGCGGACTCCCAGTGTTGGCAACAGAATTCACATCTTGGATCAATGTTAATCTTTCGGCGATACAGATTATCCCGAGTCGGCAAAACATTTGAACATGCCCTTCATATAAACATCCTTCCTTTAAGTGGTACATTTAAGCTTCACAACTTTCTCCAAATTTTACGTTCTGCCATCAAACCAGAGTGCTCAACTCTTTGTTGCTGCCCCATACTAAGTGCAACCTGGTACACTGTTTTAACAGAGAAGATTTAAGACTTGTTTTCCTTCCAAACTAGTTTATCTCGTGAGGACAGCCTTGACAGTAGCATTTGCAGAATTTCCATGCGTGTCTTAAGAGCAAAAAGATCAAACACCTTAGCCCTATCCCATTGTCCAGTGGCATCATGAATCAAGTCCTTCACCAACAGATTAGGCTGAACTTCTCCCAAAAAAATTGGTTTATGTGTCAACCATTTATGAGTTGAAACTTGAATATATCTTCCATCCCCAACCTGCCACTTCGAACCTTCCTTAATTAGATTTCTAGCTGCTAGAAGACTTCTCCACACATATGAAAAATTGCTGCCAACCTCCGCATCCATAAAGGAACAAGTTGGAAAATATCTTGATTTATACACTCGATAGAATAGAGAATGAGTATTATGAATCAACTGCCAAGCTTGTTTGGCTAACATAGCCATATTAAAAGCTTATTTGGTGGGCAGTGGCCAGTGGTGGCATGGTGGGCATGGTGGTGGCATGGTGGTGATTGGGTTGTTTCGATGTTGAGAGAGTGACAGAGAGGCAGTGACAAAAATTAGGAAGTGAAGAGAGATAGATAATTTTTTATTATTTTATTATATAATTTATATTATTTTAATGTGTTGTATTTTAAAATAAAATTTAGGATGTTGGGTGTATTGTAAAATGGTATAGTATAATAGATAAAATAGTTTTTGAGATGGTAAAATAAAATAATTTAAAGATATCAGATGCTAACGCTCTTAGTCTGTACTTGACTTATAAATAGCAGTAAAATCTCAAGTGACAACTAGCATAATAAACACTCTGCCTAGTTTCAAGGTCGTCAAAATGTCATAAAAGACTATTATCTCACATTAGGACTTATTGACTAATTATATTTCCAGTCTCAAAAAGCGCGTTTTGGCTTCTAAAAGCCGAAACAAATACACACTAACTTAAATTGCATACAAAATACAACAAATAGTAATCTGACTACTTAATTTGTGCTAAACTCGTTTTTTTTTTTTTTTTTTAATTTCTTTTTCATTTTTGGTATTTTTGTTTTTTATACAAATAATAATTGATAGCCCTAATTTTTAGTAGATAGTAATAAATAGGGGCATGAAACTAAATTTTTTACAAATTATTTTCTATTCTCTTATTTTTCTTCTCAACCAAATAAATGAGTTTTTTATCCCTTCACTTTTCCACCCTCCCAACTAAACAATATGAGAGATAAAAAAAAAATTGTCCTCTTTCTTTTCTATTCTATTTCCATTTTCTGTCTCTCCACCTTTCAATTCCCAACCAAATAGTTTAGCAAATTTGTCTCCTTAGAGCATTTCCAATAGGCTCTCTAAAGCCAATTATGGAGAGTAAACACACAAAAAAACCCCTCCAACAACCTCTTCGTCTCCCATTTTTTTTTTTTAAGATTTGCTACAATAGCTCTCTTGAACTGGAGAGCACTGTAGCAATTACTGTAGCAACTCCAAACATATGTCACTCTAAAAATAATCACTGGTTGAATAAAATAATAATTCTTTCTCTCTCATCCCTTTTCACTTTCGTTCTTCACTCTCTCGTGCTTCTCTATCTCAACGGTTACAAACTAAAACTTACCACAATTAAAACAAAACACAAATTCTTTCTCGCTCATCACGCTCCTCATCCCAAATTCTTTTTCTCTCTCTCTCTCTCAATCGTCTCTGAGCTCAAGAGGGAGAAATAATCAAAACAAAGAAAAAATACAATCTTTCATATAAAATAAAACTAATCAAACCAAAAAAAAAGAAAATGTAGAATGCCGATCTTACCAATATGGTGATTAAGCTGCATGTTCTTAGAAGTGGGGAGGAGGACGAGCGGCAATGGAGCGAACCAAGCGGCATGCATGAACACGGATTTAAAAGGCCAACTCTCTCTAATCTTTGTTCTCGGCCGGTGATCTATGTGTGTATGAGAGAGAATTTATTTGTATGAGATAGAGGGAGAGAAATTTGTGTGTGCGTGTAAGAGAAAGAAAGAGAGAGGTAGAAGTGGAGATATGTTTTGGAGATCAAGAACTAGAAAAACAAAAAGTCAAAAAAAGAGTGAAGATAGATGTAGGGGTAGGTGCACGTGTGTGGAAGAGAAAAAACAAGAGAAAAAAAGAAAGAAAGAAAGGAAAAACGTATGGATGAAAAAAAAAACTAAAGAAAGAAAGGAAAAATAATATAAGGAATAAGAGATCAAAATTGAGTAACATTACTATGATATTTTCACAATAAATTTTAAGTAACAGATTGTTATTAGTTGATATTGGTGAGTAAAAATATAATTTAAATGGTGGGTTCAAATTAGAACTAGTAACAACTTACCATATAAGATTTTGTTGTGAAAATATTGCAAAAAAATGTTATAGACGCAACATTTCTCATTAAAAAAAAATATAATTGTTAGTGTTGTTTGGAATTTGAAAAATATAGATGAATGAAGAAATATTAAAAAAAGAATAAAGAAATATTGAAGAAATAATATTTTAATGGAATAGAGAAAAATATGGAGAGTCTGTTGGAAAATATATTTGAAAAGTGAGTAGGTAAAAGGAAAAGTCACTGTTCATTCTCCAAACAGTACCAAAATTTAGAGAGACTGTTGGAGATGCTCTTAGGGTACGTTTGGTACATTGAATGAAAATTACGACAGAAATTGTAATCTTTATTACTAAGAATAAAATGTGTTGTAATGTAATAACTAAACCTATTCATTAGTTTGGTTATGAGTTATAATATTAGAATGAAACTTAACATTTATTTTAGGAAATTTCTTACTCATACAATTATATTTCTTTAAAAATTGTTATTTTTAAATTTAAGAGAGATATGTGTTATTTTTTTATGATTTTTTATTTTTATAATTGTTAGATGTATATGGAAAGTTTGTTTACTTAAAAATATATTAAAATTTGAAATTTTGTACTTACTAAGGAATAGCTAATACAACATTTTAAAAAATAATAATTATTCCTCATTTTGAAGAATAGCTATTTATAAGGAATGATTATTCCTTATAATAAAAATAGAGAGATGCTATGTCCACAACATTTTTACAACATTTTCATAACAAATCATAGGTGGTTAGTTGTTATTGGTTCAAATTTGAATCTAACATTAAAATTACTTTTTTGCTCCAACAATAACAACCAGTAACAACCTGTCACTTAGGATTTGTTGTAAAAATGTTGTAGACATATCATTTCTCATAAAAATATAATCAAACTAAAGAATAACTAAACCATAAGAATAACCATTACGTTATAGTGTCTATTACAGTTTACCAAACATGCTCTTAAAAAAATTAATTTACTTTCCTTGGGGCGCATACCTATGTAACTATTTGATACTTCTGTCTTTCATTAAGGTAGGCTTGATGAATTGGGCTATCGTTGAGACCAAAAGGAGTGTTTTTTTTTTTTTTTTTCCTAGGAGATTGTGGGGGCTAGAACCCCCGAGCAACAGGTCATACAAGTACCTGGGTGCCAATAGGCTATAGAGGCCAATGGCCAAAAGGAGTGTTTTTTTTTACCCACTAGAGTTTGGGTCTTCAAAATATCTTAATGTGCTTCATGATTTAGTAGCGTTTGTGGACAATTCTATTGGCTTGTAGTTGGACATTTTCCCTTCAAATCCTTTCTTTTGTTGTTGTTATTGTTGTTGTAAATATGGTCTCTTATTGGCGAAGATCATTCCATGAGAAATGGGATGATCCAATCTGTACGGTGAGAGAGAGGTAACAACTAACAACCCATTTCATGAAGTAATAAGATTTGGGCTTTGAGTTCATGCTATAAAGTAACAAGATTCCAAATTTGATCCCATTAGCCATGGCCCATGAGTTCAAATAATGATTTGCGTAAATTGGAACCTTAGGCCCATCCTTGATGTCGAGAAATAACTTGCGGTTTAAGTCCATTACTTGATGTAGATAAAATGTTGGTTGTGACTTGTGAGATTGTCCCGTGAAGTGATGAGGTTTCTGAACCATTAGTCCAATATAAAAATAATGTGAATTCTTAGCAAGGAAGACCAACAACACGTGTAGTTGCTAGTTGGAAAAAATTTAGGTTTTTTTTTTAGTTGGGCTTTAAAGAAATTTAACCAAACACTTTTTTTTTTTTTTAATAAAGAAACAAACTAACTGTTAAAACACACACACTTCATTACACTCTCTCACTAACATCAAACACTTTACTTAACTCAAATTTAACTGTAGGGACTCAAATTGTAGCGGACCCTTAACAATAAAATTTGTAGAGAAATGGGTTTAACGGTTTGGCCTCACCGAAGTAAACAATGGCTGGTGTAAAGTTTATAACAAAAATCATGGAGGACATGAACTTCCTAGGAATATTGGGAATTTGGCTAAGTGTTTGCGATGCTTATTTGTCCTCGGCTCAGGCCGAGGATCTCTTTTTCTTTCTTTACTTATCTTCTTCGAATCCCCCCCCTTGTTTAGAATCTTGCTAGTTTATATAGTCTTATTTTTGTTGATCTTGACTATCCACTTGTCAATCATCTGATCGTCGTGTACAGGGGTTTGTCACATCATCTGTAGTCTACAGGCTTTATGTTATCTCCCAGCCGCCTTTACAGTCTTTCTATTAGTTGAGGTAATCGAGGCGACTGGGTCCACTGGTCATGTCTTCATTAAGACAGCCAAAATGTTGGTGGGATATTTTCCCTTTAGTGGAGTCGGTGTGCCGAGGACAAATCATCCTCGGCTCGGGCCTTGGGACGTTCTGGGTCCTTTCCCATTGTCCTCGGCCTCAGCGCTATCCTCGGCGCGGGCCTTGGGCCGCATGTAGTGGGCCAGCGTGGTGAGTGCGATAGGGCCCCACAATAGCCCCTCAAAATTCTGCTGCACGTCCCCTTGGGCGGGGAGGAGGATTTTGATTTTCTCGGCGCCTTTTCTCGGCCTGTTAGGTTTTACCTTATCGTCGGTGTTCATTACTATTTCGGCCGTTTATGCAGCCTTACCTTTTGCGCAAAGTGTCGCCCCAGGATGGTTGGGCTTGGGTCATTTGTGCTGTAGCACTTAATTTCTCACAGTTTTCATCCCTGGTGGGGCTCATTTATTTGGCGCATGAAAGGGGAGTTGGCTCTGCCTTAGTTTTGAGCTCATCGTGACTGGTTCCCATAAAGGTTCGGGCCTGAAGTTTGCACAAGACCTCGATTTTTCTTAGCGTTTAGTTTTCACGAGGAGATTTTCTTCCTGCTGACATAAGGTCTCTGACCATGCAACGCTTTAAGCTTTGTTTAGCGTTTGGTTTTCTCATTTTATGCTTAGTTTCCTTTAAGGCTTGGGTCCGAGGACCATGCAACGCCTTGCTTTTGACCAGCACCAAGTTTTCCCTTTTTTAATCATCTAAAGTATCTGGTTTCCCCATGAGGCCTGGGTCCGAGGACCATGCAGTGCCTTGGTTCTGTCCAGTACCTAGTTTTCCCTTTTTAATCATCTGAAGTATCTGGTTTCCCCATGAGGCCTGGGTCCGAGGACCATGCAGTGCCTTGGTTCTGTCCAGTACCTAGTTTTCCATTTTAATCATCTGAGGTATCTAGTTTCCCCATGAGGCCTGGGTCCGAGGACCATGCAATGCCTTGGTTCTGTCCAGTACCTAGTTTTCCATTTTAATCATCTGAGGTATCTGGTTTCTCCATGAGGCCTGGGTCCGAGGACCATGTAGTGCCTTGGTTCTGTCCAGTACCTAGTTTTCCATTTTAATCATCTGAGGTATCTGGTTTCCCCATGAGGCCTGGGTCCGAGGACCATGCAGTGCCTTGGTTCTGTCCAGTACCTAGTTTTCCATTTTAATCATCTGAGGTATCTGGTTTCTCCATGAGGCCTGGGTCCGAGGACCATGCAGTGCCTTGGTTCTGTCCAGTACCTAGTTTTCCATTTTAATCATCTGAGGTATCTGGTTTTCCCATGAGGCCTGGGTCCGAGGACCATGCAGTGCCTTGGTTCTGTCCAGTACCTAGTTTTCCATTTTAATCATCTGAGGTATCTGGTTTCCCCATGAGGCCTGGGTCCGAGGACCATGCAGTGCCTTGGTTCTGTCCAGTACCTAGTTTTCCATTTTAATCATCTGAGGTATCTGGTTTCTCCATGAGGCCTGGGTCCGAGGACCATGCAGTGCCTTGGTTCTGTCCAGTACCTAGTTTTCCATTTTAATCATCTGAGGTATCTGGTTTCCCCATGAGGCCTGGGTCCGAGGACCATGCAGTGCCTTGGTTCTGTCCAGTACCTAGTTTTCCATTTTAATCATCTGAGGTATCTGGTTTCCCCATGAGGCCTGGGTCCGAGGACCATGCAGTGCCTTGGTTCTGTCCAGTACCTAGTTTTCCATTTTAATCATCTGAGGTATCTGGTTTCCCCATGAGGCCTGGGTCCGAGGACCATGCAGTGCCTTGGTTCTGTCCAGTACCTAGTTTTCCATTTTAATCATCTGAGGTATCTGGTTTCCCCATGAGGCCTGGGTCCGAGGACCATGCAGTGCCTTGGTTCTGTCCAGTACCTAGTTTTCCATTTTAATCATCTGAGGTATCTGGTTTCCCCATGAGGCCTGGGTCCGAGGACCATGCAGTGCCTTGGTTCTGTCCAGTACCTAGTTTTCCATTTTAATCATCTGAGGTATCTGGTTTCCCATGAGGCCTGGGTCCGAGGACCATGCAGTGCCTTGGTTCTGTCCAGTACCTAGTTTTCCATTTTAATCATCTGAGGTATCTGGTTTCCCCATGAGGCCTGGGTCCGAGGACCATGCAGTGCCTTGGTTCTGTCCAGTACCTAGTTTTCCATTTTAATCATCTGAGGTATCTGGTTTCCCCATGAGGCCTGGGTCCGAGGACCATGCAGTGCCTTGGTTCTGTCCAGTACCTAGTTTTCCATTTTAATCATCTGAGGTATCTGGTTTCCCATGAGGCCTGGGTCCGAAGACCATGCAGTGTCTTGGTTCTGTCCAGTACCTAGTTTTCCATTTTAATCATTTATTCTATCTATTTATCCGTAGCCGTTTTAATTCTACATTATTGCATTATTACAATATACAATAAGCATTAAATAATCGCATTTTTCGAGCAGAGTAATAATAATAATAATAAATGGAGTTGGAGTTGGAGTTGGTGGAGGATAAGACCTTGCCGTGTTTTGCCTCTTCGTTCGGTGGGACTCTTCAGATAACGAGGCGTCCTTTGGGTTGTCCGGGTGAGGCGTTCTGACGCTTCGGCGTCTTCTCGTTTAATGAGGCGTCTCCTCATTAATGCTGGCCATGGATCTACGAGGATCTAACGGTTGGCAAGCCCCTTGGAAATTGGGGCGGCATCATTGCCTCCGAAAATCTCTCCCTGGGATTTATGGCAGATTGGCACTCATAAATATCCCACCATCTATATAAGACGCTCCCAGGGCAACCTTCTCCTTCACACTTGACAAAAGTCCACATCAACTTTCTTCCATAAACATCTCCCAACAAGGCTCCGCCAAACATAGCCGCCTGAGTCCCTTCGAATGAGTGGGCCCTTAAAGAGGGCAATCTTGGGGATGCACAGCTCCTATCAGGAGCCGAGGATGGCCTTCCGACCCTGGCCGCTACGCTGGGGTGGGTATCTGGGAGATCCGAAGATTCTCCTTCTTTTCAACCTAACCGGGGACACAGCCCTCCTTACCACCTGGAGGAGGATCCGGACAGAACGTAACCTCCCTCTCTTGGGTATGGGTCTTTGACCCCCCAAGCAGGCTACGGTGGGGGTCGGAGAGAAACCAGGCGGAACCCAAGAGCGCAACCGTTAGGTTCCGCGGCCTCTTCCACCCCTTAATGTAGCTTTCCTATCTTCCCCACCCTTCTCTCTTCTCACTTCTTCTCTCTTCTCACTTCCGCTTTCTTCCTTCCTCCTCTCGTCCTTCACTTCTTTTTCTGATATTTGTTCTTCATCTCTTCTTTTCTTCATCTCTTCCTCTATTCTCCTTTTCTATCTTCTGTTCTTCTGCCATTGTTGCTCTCCACCCTTTGTTCCTCTGTCGGCTTCGTCATGCGTCTGCCTTTGTAGTTAGCTTTAGAACAAGCCCCCTGGGCATTACTTGTAAGAGATGTAGTTTTACTTCATATATGAATAAAAGAAGTAGATTTGTTTCACTTGTTGTCTTTCTTTTTCTTTCTTTTTCGCATATTCTTGTTCTTGTGATTGTTGACTTCTGAATCATTGTTGTTGCAGTAGATTGTATTGTCTTTTGTATATTATTTCTGAAAGTGTTGCTCTTAATTTCTTTACACCGACCACCGCACTTGCCAGCGCACAAATCCTCCCCACAGACGGCGCCAATTGTAGGGACTCAAATTGTAGCGGACCCTTAACAATAAAATTTGTAGAGAAATGGGTTTAAGAGTTTGGCCTCACCGAAGTAAACAATGACTGGTGTAAAGTTTATAACAAAAATCATGGAGGACATGAACTTCCTAGGAATATTGGGAATTTGGCTAAGTGTTTGCGATACTTATTTGTCCTCGGCTCAGGCCGAGGATCTCTTTTTCTTTCTTTACTTATCTTCTTCGAATCCCCCCCTTGTTTAGAATCTTGCTAGTTTATATAGTCTTATTTTTGTTGATCTTGACCATCCACTTGTCAATCATCTGATCGTCGTGTACAGGGGTTTGTCACATCATCTGATCGTCGTGTACAGGGGTTTGTCACATCATCTGTAGTCTACAGGCTTTATGTTATCTCCCAGCCGCCTTTACAGTCTTTCTATTAGTTGAGGTAATCGAGGCGACTGGGTCCACTGGTCATGTCTTCATTAAGATGGCCAAAATGTTGGTGGGATATTTTCCCTTTAGTGGAGTCGGTGTGCCGAGGACAAATCATCCTCGGCTCGGGCCTTGGGACGTTCTGGGTCCTTTCCCATTGTCCTCGGCCTCAGCGCTATCCTCAGCGCGGGCCTTGGGCCGCATGTAGTGGGCCAGCGTGGTGAGTGCGATAGGGCCCCACATTAACCAAACACCCCTATTTTTAATTGTGTAAAATGGTATTGTTGTATAGATTGTCCAATAAAATTGCACCATGTGGGCTGGGGAAAAAATTGACCCTGAACATCTAGCCAAAAATAAAAAGAATGTACCAAAATTTGTGATATTTCTCAAAACTATGAATTACTAAATGTTAATTTTAATTAACATTGTATATCAATTGTAGCACAAAACTGTACGTCTTGAATTAAGTTTATCATATTTATATTTCTTATGATTTTAACTCATTACATGTTTTTTATCCTACATGATTGGCAGCCACCTTACATTTGAATCTAAAGCTATCCAAGGAATTGTTGAACATATATCAAAGTATTGCATGTCGTATTTTAGTGCGAAGTCTACAAAATCGCATTCAGAAACTGAGTTGGATGTTAGTCATTTGAACAAAAAACGAGATTTGGATGTTGGTAAGACTAATATTTTGTTAGTATCAAAATTTCTTATTATTCTGGAGGAAGCAATTTTCGAGAGGATTCAAAGGTGGGCAACATATCCAAAGGAATCAATGTGATACAAGAAATATATTGTCGTAAAAGGCTCCTCTTATTTTTTTGATAAAGTAAATGAATTGAATGAGATAGAAAATTTGTTGATAAAAAGTGATTGGTTAGCTCGGGGAAGCAAAATCATTATAACAAGAGAAAAAAACGTGTTACCTATTCTTGGGAAAGGTCATTCAACCTACAAACGATCGGCCTTTTTTACATCCTCGATCGGCCATTTTTACATCCTCTAGCCAATGGAACCATGATGCCTTTTTGAGTTTTAGAGGTGAAGATACCCGTTATGAATTTATACGTGATTTTATTAAGGCTTTGGATAACAAACGTATCAACACTTTTATTGAAAATGACCTTTAGTGGGGAGAGGAAATTTTAGGGGAACTTTTAAGAGCCATTAAAATTTCAGTCATATCTATTATCGTTATCTCTGAAAACTATGAATCCTCTACTTGGTGTTTAAATGAACTTGTCAAAATTCTTGAGTGTAAAAAAAATAGCCAATTAGTCTTATTGGTTTTCTACAAAGTGGATCCAGTAGGAATATGCAATCAAAATGGAAATTTTGGTGTAGCACTAGCTAAACATCAAAAATTTGAGGAAAATATGGAGAAGGTTCAAAGGAGGAATGCAGCACTAAATGAAGTGGCAAGTTTGCGTGGATTGCATTACGATGATTAGTACGTATCTAATGACTACTCTTACTTGCTTTAAACTTTTAATGGTTATTACTCATTATTAAGATATTGTTTATTGATCATATCTTTTACTACTAAGATAGATAATAATAATAACTCGCAAAGATAGGTAGGCGACAAAAGTCAGTGGTAGAAACGGATCGGAAGAACTTAAGATCATGTAATGTAACCATTTAAGGGTTCTCCCACGTATTTTGAAAAAAAAAGTTCCAAAATTTCTTAACAATATTGTTCTAGGAAAAGAAATGAGTTTCTTTTTATTTTCTTTTTTGGGAGAAGAAAAGAAATGGGTTTCCAATATATTTCTTTCCTTACCTATGGACATTTGCTAAAAAGTCTAAAAGTATTATTAATGTATGAAATACATGCAAATACTTTAATCAACAATGTGTTGTGTCTTTCTATTTATATTTCTAACTAGAATAACTCTTTTTTTTTTTTTTTTCCTTTCTTTCTGAATTCTAACTAGTACATCTCATCACATGTTTTTTTGCATTGTAATTTGCAGAAGCATCAAATCTAAATTTATCCAAGGAATTGTGGAAGGAATATCGAGTATAAAATTAAATTACATGCGGTAAGTGCGTACATGAGGGTTGTATTAGTTGAGTACTGTACAGATGGCAGAGTTCCTTAGTGGTTAGAACTTAGAAGTCAGTTGGAATAACTAAGTAGTTGAGAATGTACAGTTGAGAATGTGCCAACTGTGTTTAAATGGATGTATAAGAGGGACAATTGTAAAGAAGGATGGCATGATTAAAATAATAATTCTTGTTTCCTTTTAATTCTCTCTTAGGAGGCCAGGTTCCCTGCGAAGTAACCACGACCATAGTTCCTATCCAATTCCACCATTTCCATACTTAGAATAGCTTAGAAGCTTAACATTTGGTATCAGAGCAGTTCACCCTGAACATCAATGGCCGAAACTAGAGCAACTGCACTTCTAAATGAAAGCATTGCCACTCTCAATAAAACCTCAGACTACCATATCCATGACCTTTAAGAAATTCACCATGAAATCCATCAAATTACAAATCAGCATAATCGCCATCATCAAGAAGTTCAACAACTTCCTAATGCCATTTAGCAGAAGTTGTCTAACACAGAATCAGAGAAACAAACCCATATGCCACGATCCACGAAATCCATACAAATGCTTTATCTTTAACCTTTCCAAAGTCCATCAAGCTTGAATTTCCTAAGTTCAGGGGAGAAGAACCTACTGCTTGGGTGTATAAAGTTAATCAGTATTTCAGCTATTAAAATACTTTGGAGCTTGAGAAGTTGGTAATGGCTTCTTTTCACATGGAGGGAGAAGCTCTAGTGTGGTTCCAAGATGGTGAAGAGGCATGCAAGCCTTCTTGGAAACTGGGAAACCTTTGTTCAAGCTTTGTAGTTCAGGTTTGCCATGAACAAGGTTGAGACAAACTACTAGTGTGATCTCTTATAAGAGTCAATTTAAAGCTCTATAAAACAGGATCATCAATGTAAAGGGGCTAGAGTGTTTCTATTGGAAGATGAACATTTGTAAGGAAAGGAGGCTTAATAGCTTATAAATACATGATTAAGTTTACACTTAATTCATATGAGAAACTAGAATCATAATATAATGATACAAACCCATGGGTAGAACTCACTGTTGAAAACCAGTTTGCAAGGGGAGGGTGCCTAAGAACTTATATACAGATGGTTAAGCTTATACTTAATTCATGTGGATCATTAGGATCATAACATAATGTGGACAAATGAAAGATTTTTCCGTAAAAATTCTTTTTCTAATTCTCGATTATATAAATAAATGAAAACAAATAGGAAAACTCAAGAAGGACAAAAATTCAATAGAAACATCACTACAAGGCTTAAATATCTATCCCAAGGAATAATCCATTATTAGAATCGATGTATTACAACCAAAATAGACTTCTATTTCTAGTCGCTACCTACAATAGCACTTAAAATATGACCTCCCACTATTCTAAGCACTCTCACACTTTCCAATAATATAGGTCATGCTTCACGAACCATGTCTATGACTCTAAGGACCCCTTTGATGGTTTTTACATAACAATACAATACATGGATGTTGTGTGAATTCTCTTTGGCTTCAACAATACAAACCTTTGAGATGATGTCTTTGAATATGCCTTCTATATTTTGGTAAGATAGTGATTAGAGAGAAAACTAGGGTTTTATATTTTTGTACACCATGGGCTCACTTTTTCCAATCAACTATAATATGTAGACAACTCATTTTGCAACCTTAATTTAATCTCAAGGGACAAAATGGTCATTTCACACATTGAGGGCAAAATGTAATTTTGACCTTCAAGTCATTAATCACACTTCATAGAAATGATCTTGAGGTTTCAACTATCACAATAGTATGTCTGATGCCTTAATCGAACAATTAGATCAAAAACTATTGCAAGATCAAGCTTTTACAGCTAATGCGCATTTACCTAGTTGAGGGTTGAGGCTGAGTTGCATGAGATTTTTGTTAATTGATTTTGATTGGACACTAGAAATTACTAACTAAAATTAATTAAGTGGAAATTTGTGATTGGTTAAGTCCATATTTTAATATGTGGCTTAATGCATTGAATCAAGATTAGTAGTCTCATAAGAGTAGAACCCTAAGTGAAAATGTGATTTTTGGATAATTATCTCAAGAAAAATCATCTAAAAAATCATAATTATCATTTTAGAATATTTCACACCATGAAAAAACCACAAAATTCCATCCAAGTACAATTTTCAGCTAAAACAACCACTCCAAAATGTGCAAAACAAGCAAAAAAGTCAAACTTAGTGACTGTTTGGATTCAACTTATCCTGCGTCTCTGTTTAGTCATTTCACGTTTCCTTCCTTCTTCTTCTTCTTCTTTTTTTTTTTTTTTTTTTTTTTTTTTTTTTTTTTTTCTGCATGCGTTTCAGCTTTAGGGGACAAAGTCACTGTTCATACACTGTTCGTCACTGTTTATACACTATTCACGCACTGTTCATAGGACTTACAACCACTTTATTCAGAAAAAAAATATTAAAAATGAGTCCCACGGTACTCTTTACACATTTAAAAATTATTTTGCTACAGTATTTTCAGTTTTCAGCAAAATAAGTTATATCCAAACGGATCCTTAATTGAAGTTTGACACCCAAGTGTTGATTGACACTTGCGTTGGTCCTCCAAGTTTCGATCAACACATGGATGGTTCCAAGTGTTGATCAGTGCTTGGAGCCCAAACTCCACCAGATTTCATCCAATTCTTGATTTTTTTGACGTAATATTCAATCATTTTGAGTGTGCTAATTTCCAAAGGCTCTAGAGCCTTTCTACGGAATAACTTATGACTCTCTCTAATGGTTAGTGTTATTACCTTAATTTAGAGTCAAGAGAATTGTGGATCTAGATACCACCCTTCCTTAGTTTGGATCTAGAGTTCACAACTCAAAGTTCTCGTGATTTTAGGAAATGAATTATGGTTTGGTGACTTTGGTCCTCCAAGTTCACAAGTCAAAATTAGTTTCTACCCAATTCTTAGAAACTAATTTTTAACATTGTACTTTCTCAAAAAAAAAAAAAAAAAATTTAACATTGTAGGAAATGGATTTTTTGCATTGTTGAAATCAAAATCACTTTTCAAAACCAAAACTGTTTTCAAA
Organism: Quercus glauca; assembly: GCA_023736055.1. Classification (NCBI taxonomy): domain Eukaryota; kingdom Viridiplantae; phylum Streptophyta; class Magnoliopsida; order Fagales; family Fagaceae; genus Quercus; species Quercus glauca. The sequence goes on along the minus strand of CM043323.1, from coordinate 31,626,340 downwards.
TCAAAAGTGTTTTTAAAATCAATTCAGATGAATCAGATCTAGAAATGGATTTTAATTCCAAATTCACTTTAGACCTAAAAATCTAATAATTTAAGTTCAATGTCAATGTGATTGCATGTTTTGTATGATTGTTGATGTGTAATTAGCCACAATAAGTCTAGAAGATTGGTTTTTGTAGCGTAAAGTGGGTACCAAACACTTTTCCACTTTGCAACTTAGTCCCTGAATCTAGATCTTGGGTTCTTGAATCTTGATTAGTGCATTATTTAATGTAATTTTTACTTTGGTAAAATGTAACTAGGACACAAAGCCTTATACTTTCTTTAGAATGTAACTGGGACTCAAAGCCTTGTAATTTCTAGGCTAAATGCAAATTGCATCGTTTAAATTTGATTGAAATTCATTTCAGTGCAAACTTTATTTTAGTTTAAGTGAGTCCTTTAAGTTTTAAAATTATTTAATTAGGCATCCAGTCCAATTTTGTTATAAAATTGCCATTAAAAGAGTATTTTTCTTCTATGTTGCACGGACACGGACATAGACACGGACACGGACACGGAGATACGACAATTTTTGAAAAATAAGGACACAACATGACGAGGACACGACAGTTAAATAATTAATTAAATTTTATATTTAGGCATATTTTTTAATATTTTAAGACATAAAATACGTTTATAATTTATAAGGCAAAACAAAAGGCTGAGTAACGAAACAAAAATAAATTCATAATAAAAAGTATAACATAGTGACGGTGACACTATGAGTCTGTGACAGAGTGGGATTAAAAAAAAAAAAAAAAACAAACAGACAAACACATTATAAATTTATAACTTATAACTTATAAGTGGGTAACAAACTAATAGTACACCCATTCACCAAAATATCTGAAGGAAAGAAAAAAAAAAAATAGAGAGAAAAGAGAACTAGAGAAGAGGTCGGACCCGTTGTCCACGCCGAGAGAGAGAGAGATTAGAAGGGACAGGGCACGACGTCGACTTCTAGGGAGCTTGCCAATCGACCCAATCTTGCTCTAGCGAGGGATAGAGGGTAGCGGCAGCGGGCAGAGGTCAGAGGGAGGGTGGGTTGAGAACTTGAGATGTTGGTTTCAACTTTCAGTCTAATGACTTCTCAGACTCTAAACTTGATTTTTTGTTTTAGGGTATTTCACAAAATCAATGGTATTTTGTCAAAATCTGTGACTTTTTTTTTTCACTGCTGGCATGTTGGATGTGTCGGAGCCGTGTAGGAAAAGCAAAAAAAAAGAAAAAAGAGACACTCGCCGAACATCGAAATCCAACGAGTCGTACTTGTTCTGGTGTTCGACATGTGTCTGACACCAACACGATGCCAAAAATGGCGTGTCCGTGACATAAAAATATCTATAAAATTAATAAAAATATTTTATAGATATTTTATATGAGAATTTTTTTCCAAAATTTTTTTTAATTAGTTAATTGCATACTTAGTGGCAAATTTTTAATGGAATTGGACGAAATGCTTGAATTGAATAAGTTTTAATTTTAAAGGAATTAATTGAACGAAAGTAAAGTTAAAGGATTAAAATGAACTTCCCTCAAACTTAGGGTGCGTTTGGGAAGCACGTTTGCACTTCCCACGTTTGCGTTTTGCGCGTTTTCAACCTTTTTTTTTTTGGGACTACCGCCGGTGTACTGTTTATGGGACATGAACAGTGCAATCAGGCCAATGAATAGTAACCAAAATATATTTTTTTATTATTTTCAGTTTTCAGCAAAATAAGCGATATTTAAACGCACACTTAGAGAGTGTAATTTGCTTTTTTTATTTTTTATTTTTATTTATTTATATTTTATTTTATTTTTTAGAATAGAAAAAATGTACATGATTATATGTTTATGCTTGTGTGCGCTAGTTCAAGAAAAGCAGCTTGGATTTTGGGTTGTAGATTTGCTTTGACTGTCCTTGTTTTTTGTGGTAAAATAGACTAGCCATCAAAATCCTCCTAAAGTTTTTAGGGCAGCTATTTATTTGTTGTGTTGTTGTTAGACAGCTACATTTTTTTAATGAATTATTTTTACACTTACGTTTGGTACATTGAATGTAGATTACATTAGGAATAGTAATATTTATTACTGGGAATATAAGACATTGTAATGGAATAACTATTACTATTCATAAGTTTGGTTGTTACATATGAAAACTTGTAAAAGATGATGTATAAAGAAACTTTATATTTTTGAAAATATATTAATTTTAAAACCTATTATATTCACTAAGGAATGGCTATTACATCAATTTTAAAGAGGAATAACTATTCTTCAATTTAAAGAATAGTTATTCCAATGTAATAACTAATCCTTGTAATAAAGATGCAACCAAATAACCGAATTGATATTACACATGAATAACTATTCCATTACAGGAGCTATTACAACGTACCAAACGTACACATTTATTGTTAAATGAATGGATTGTGTAACGTTATTAATAATTTAATCAAATAATTCTAAAGTCTTTTTTTTTTTTTTTTTTTTACAACAGTTAAAGTGACGAGTTGTAAATAGTAGACAGTACAATGATATGAGTGGCGACTGAGAATCAATAACAATTTGACAACTTGAAATTCGTTGTGAAATTTTTATGTGTATCCATTGGTCTAACGATACTTAGATATAAATAGTTACACTATAACTATGTTTGTTTCAACAATAAAATTTTCTAGAAAATGTATCATTTCTCAAAAATCATTTTTTGAAAAACTATTTCATCTTTCCATGTTTGTTAGCGACCTTGAAAATAAAATGAAAAACATTTTCTGGTGACATAGTATTGTTTTTCAAAAACTTTTAATGGAAAACAACCTCTTAAAAATAAGTTATATATTTATAAATATATAGGATTTTTTGTTAACTAAATATAGTTTTCTTTTAATCTATTTTTTATGTGCTACCAAACACAGAAAAACACAAAAAGATTTCTTCACATAAAAAAATTTATTCCCTTATTCTTTTATTTGTTCACTTAAAATACAGTACTGTAGGGATTATTTGATACAATATCAAAAAGTGAGGATTAAATCACATGTTTCTAACGTTAGGGACATTTTGACAAATCGGACAAGTGCAAGGGATCAAAATGATAATTAGCCATTTTTAATTATACAACAAACATATTTCATTAAGGAAAAACAAAAGGATAAAAAAGGCCTACCAAGAAAAAACCATAGAAGTTTATAAAAAAGAGAACCATAGATGCCTTGCTGGCAGTAACGAGGAGGGCCGCGTAAGCCTTAGCTCCGATAAACCTTTGGCTACATTGAAAAACTTTGAAGTTGGTAGTAAATTAAGCAAGAAACTAAGCCAACAAGGCTGACTTATACAGTTTTACCCATAACCAAACCACTAGGAGTACTTTAGGACAACTAGCAGGCCATATTGTATCCCATCATCTTAAGCTAAATTAACCATTGTGTTTGCTAGTTTATTTCCTTCTCTGAAAGGGTGTGACTCCACATCTTCAGAGAAGAAATTATTAAGTATTTTCAGAGTAATGTAGTGTTTCATTTTCTAACATTTATGATAGATCTCACAATTTTTATTTTCATGATATGATCCTACATAAATATGAGAGCAAGGAGTATTGCATTTGTACTTCAGGTTTACTTAGTAATTTTTCGAGGCCCATAGCTTGTGAGTGCTATTTTATAATCTTCAGGGTGTCAATGAAAGCTTTTCCCTCTCCAATGTCATTGGCGGAGAGAAAATTGAGAAAATCTCCGAAACTACTTTTTTTATACCTCTTTGGATGTTGTTCATCCACAAGCTCTTTGGCTGTACCCATCTTCTCATCCAAGCCCAAACTCATTAGGCTAGCAATGGAGATTCTAGTCCGCTCACAATTGAGTATAGCCCTATGTACCACACTCTTGTACAAGCCGTTGCTTAGTACCTCAAGATGGTCACCCACATGAACCTGTAAAGCCCCATGAAGCTCCGGGACTATACCCCATTTTCCTTCCTCCATATCCATGATTTCAAGGCCTCGTGAGCTCTGAAGAACAATGGTTAAGCAGCTGTAGTCCGAATGTGGAGGCAACCCTAGTGCAACATTTGGATTTGGGCACGGTGGGTAGCAATTGACTGCCATGACTTGCATTCCTTCATTCATTTTGTCACTTAAATATGCTGAACCTAAGCCCAGGCTCTCTGTGATTGCTCCCATTATTTCTAAGCCTAATTTCCTCACCTCCGAACAATAGTTTCCCATCTTTTCCCTGAAAATGATACGCATTTTTCAGCCAAAAATTATGAAACCACAAGCAATCCAAATATATACATATGTTAAACTTAAAATTAAAAAAAAAAAAAAAAATTATGAACAATGTATATCGGGGACAAAAATCAAATACATTATATATATATATATATATATATATATATATATATATGGAGATTATCTAATTTTACTTGTCCACTACCAGTGTTACGTGTATTACATATGATTTACCACGACCATATGGCATAGCCTTGTGACCCTTGGAACCATTTGTGTTTGACATTACATATATAAGAGCATTCCCATTAAGGGTGTCAAATGCCAAATATTTGGCATTTGACATCCCAAACTCTAAAAAGTCACTTCCATCAAGCATGGTAAATGCCATAATTTTTGGCATTGATGAACAATACGGTCTCAAATTTGAGACCGCACTGATTACCAATTGTATAAGTTATATTATTTTTTTATTCCGTGGGGCCCGCTTGAGACCACACTGTTCACAAATTGTATAAGTTATATTATTTTTTTTATTCCGTGGGGCCTGCTTTCTTTTCTGCTTATTATTTCTTTCTCATTTCTGTTGCTCTGAGCCAACCATTTCTCTGCTCTCTGTCTCCCTCTGCTTGATGTCTTTGCCTCCCTCTTTGACGAAACCCAAATCGGAGCATCAAGCCAAGTCGATTGAAGTAGTTGTGGGTCAGAGTGTGGGTTTTTGGTTTGGAGCGTGGATCGAACTAATTGTTCGTGGGTCGAAGCGTGGTTTGGTCGTGGATCGAATTGATTGTTCGTGTGTCGGATCGAACTGATTGGTCGGAACTGATTTGGCCGTGGTTTGTGGGTTTTTTTCATTTTTTTTCTTGCTGTGGTTGGTGGTGATGGGTGGGTGGATGTGGTGGCCAACGGTCTGATTTGGCCGTGGTTTGGTCCGACGGTGGATATGGATGTGGAGGATTTTTTTTTTTTTTTTCTGCTGTTGTTTGTGGTGGTGGTGGTGGATTTGGCTGTTGGTGGTGATGGTGGGTGGATGTGGTGGTTGTGGTATGGGTGGGTGGATGTGGTGGCCGGCGGTGCTAAGAATTTGGGTTGAGAAAGAGAGAGACAGAGGAGAGAGAGGAAAAAAAATTATTGAAAAATAATAAAAAAAACATTATTTAAATGAAATGGTAAAAAAAATAGAAGTTTTGATAAAGAAGGTATTGTAAAGTGGTGTGTTATATATTATAAAATTAGGTTTTGAAATCCTAAATGCTATATTTTTTGAGACGTTAGATAATGATGCTCTAAGAAGATGTGGATATATTGCCTTGGTGTACGTGCCCCACTGTCCTGTTGCTAGGGGTGTCCAGACAACCCGGTGACCCGCTCAAATCGCCGGACCCGCCTGAAACCGACCGGCCACCACCCGAACTGATCAATCCGACAGTCGCCAGCGGGTCGCCACCCACAGAACCCGATCCCTTCGGTTCGGCTGGCGGGTTTCCTCCCCAAAAACCCGAGCAACCCGAACCGACCATAAAATCTACAAAATTCGGCGAGATCCAAAGATTTTCCGACAAAGAACTTCTTGAAATCCACTGCAATCCACTAGATCCGGCAATATTTTGGATTTTCTGACGAAAAGCAACATGAAATCCACCAGATCCGGCAAGATTTCGTTGAGATCTAGTATAGATTCAACGGATCCGGCCAAAAATTGGCACCGGCAGCGAAATATCGGCGCCGGCTTCAAAACCCGAAACCGACCGACAACCTACCTGAAACCGACGGACCCGAACCGGCTGATCCGACCATTAATACGGGTCGGTTTCGGTTTGGATTTTCACCCACCCGAAAAATTTGGGTCGGGTTCGGGTCGGGCACAAACCCGACTCGGCCCGACCCGTGGACACCCCTACCTGTTGCCCTAAAATGTACAGACATTCAATAATAAGCCTTTCAAGTGTGCGTTTAGATGATTCTGCCGTTTATCCTTAAAAAAGAAAAAAGAAAAAAAAAAGAAAAAAAAAAAAGGTGCGCGTTTATATGTAAGTTATTGTTGAAAGTTAATTAATGTATAATTATATTTGAAAAATATGGCATTTTAAAAAACAATTTTTTTTACTGAGTATTAAAAAGTTAAGAGTTAATTAAAGTAGTTAAGGGTTACTAAGCTAAATTAATATTTTTTAGCATTTTTAATAAAAATATTCATGATTTAAATATCTTCTTTTCTGTTGGTGTGTAACTATTAAATTATAAAATGAAAATTTTTAATTAAAATATAATAGTATCGAAATGTGAGATTTAAAAAGTTATATCTAAATAATAAGTTATTATAAAAAAAATTAAGAGAAAAAGACAAAACGTGAAGTAACAATTTTTTTCTTATTTTATATTTTATTTAACTATATTTAGAAAATTAAGATAGATTTTTTTTCTCAATTGGAAATTTTCAATTGAGAAAAAAAAATTTTTACTTAGTATTATTAGAATTAAGTCCAAGCCCTTATGCTTATGTCATGTCAATTGCAAATATACAAAAGGCGGCATTATAATGTATGATGTGAACTATGATGATATTTAGTTGGGACTAATTAACATTGAGTGATTAAAGAAAAAAATAATTTTTGTCATTCAAAATTTCAAATTCCAAGGCAATAACATGCTCATATGGTGGTAGCTAGCATGAGAAAATACCTGTAATAAGGTGGATTAGCTGGCCAAGAATGAATCCAATCCTCCAAGGGATGTGCATAATGTTTAAGAAAGACCCTCCAAAACTGGATATTGTCAATCCCATCCTTAATGCTTGTTCCATACCTAACAGGCTTGTGTACATCGTTGGACATTAACTTCATCTTCTCTGGGGTTGGCAAGTTGAAGAAACCGAATGCTGAAGATAGAGCTCCATCCATCAACGATTGGCTGATTCCATGATTGATTATCTGGTACACGTCCAGATAAGGAAGAACTCTCAAATATCATTATAGCATACGATAAAAATCAAACTATATATTATATTTAATTTGTTAAAAAATTATTAATGAAAAACAACACAAATTTGGATTTTGAGAAAAGGACAGAATGCAGTATTAATGAAGCCACCAGCGCTGCTCTTTTACTTGCCTTTATTTACATCTTAAATAAAAACGAGAAAATTCTAATATTAGAATATTGGTTTTTTTTTTTTTTTTTGAGAAGATAAAATATTGGTTAAATGAAGTAAATTTGCAATTTTTTATCAATTCAAACTTTTAGATAATTTAGTCTTGGCCCACACCTGAGGATGAGTATTTGAATATTGTTTAAGCAATTAATTTAAACATTTCTTATTAGTTTAAATTTTTGGGTCAATATGTTATTTATCATTTTTTTTTTAAATTTAGTCAATCAAAGATATCAACATGAGCTCAATGTGATATGTTAAAAATATACACAAGTAATTTACCAAAAAGATATATGTGTGTGCGCGCGCGAGAGCGTGTGGAGAGAGAGATGATATAAAATGCCAACTATATGATTTTTTTCGGGTAAATTGCAAATTACATCTTTAAAGTTTAAAAGTGTTTGGATTTTACACCCTGAAATTTCAAAATTTGGATTTTACCCTTTGAAATTTGAAAGTGTTTGGATTTTACACCCCGGCGTTTCAGAATTTGAAATTTACCATCTAAATTTTATGATTGTTTGGATATTACTCTCTAAAGTTTGGGAGTGTTTAGATTTTATACCTTGAAGTTTCAGAATTTTGGGGTGTTAAATCCAAACACCTTTAAACATTAGGGGAGAAAATCCAAATTCTATAATGTCAGAGTGTAAAATCCTAACACCCTAAACTTCAGGGGGGTAAAATCCAAATTTTATAACTTCAGGGTGTAAAATTCAAATACTTTCAAATTTTAGAGGTGTAATTTGTAATTTACCATTTTTTTAATGAGTAATGTGTTTTATATGATTAAGGGAAATGTTAATGAATGCCGTAAGAGTATTGATTTAGGAAATTTTTTTAAAATTTGTTTATAGAAAATGAAAAAAACAATTGATTTTTTTGATAATTTTTTTTATATTCCTTATAAAAGTGGTTATCAAAACTTTCTTAAAATTATCGATTAACAAATTCCGTAAAGACACCGGATCATATGATTATTTCTAGAATTTTGACATGTGAAGCATACAATTTTTTAATGTGAAGCTGTAATATTAATATCATATTATGATAAACTTTATGTTATCTCTTAGTATTACTCTAAAAATTAACAATAAGTTCTTAATCATTAATCAGTCTCTTTTTTTCGTTAATTTTATGTGCAGAAGAAGCTGGTGCACTAGGCTATTCGAAAGCATAATATATACCTGAAAGAAACCCATACGGTGGCAAGCATTTTTAATGTCTTGTATGACAAGGGACCGTTGTGCTGAGCCGTGTCTCAACCCAGACAAGTCAACAACAGGCACTTTGGCTGTCTCAGGATGCAAATTTGGATCATGAGAGGTTGGAATCACATAACTCTCAGGTACATGTGACAAACCCCTCTCTTGTGCACTCTTTCCTGTGGAGAATGAGCTAGAACTCTCATCATTCCCCATGTTCGACCGGTGACTAAACTCCATTCTTGAAAGGAAAATAGATATATAGGAAAGAACACCTGCTATTAATTTGTACCCAAGCTTGAGAATGTTATAGTTAGCCACAAAATGAAGTAGGGGGTTAGAGACCCTTATATGGAGATTTAGAGAACTTTATGTCAAAATAATACTTTAAAATACTCTAGATATTTTTATGTTATTATCTACTCTGGATGTGGACTTGTGTTTCAAAGTCGGTCAAAGGATGCTTTTCATGAAAATATGTGCTCCTATGTGATTAGCAAGTAGCAACATTGAATATAATTGCTGCTGTGAGTCTGTGACTACTATGATGAAAAACAAATCCACGTGTACATTCAGAAAGCAAACGATATTCCTTAGAAATATCTTTCTACAAAGTAACATATATGTATAGCCTGCATGCAATCTTATCTGTGCAACGATGTGGAAGAAAGCTAGCAAGTATGTACTTGAAATCAAAATGAAACTTTTCCCCGAAAATAACGAGCTATATATATACATGCTATTCTTGGGTGTTGAGGTATAGGACTTTAGGCACCAAGAACAGAAATACAATTCTATCTTCATCACGTAGTACACATTGTCTTGTAGTGCTGGTGGGTACTGAGTATGACATTATGTTACACTGAACTGGTTGGTTCTACAATTAGTTACGTAGTGAGTCAGGGAATTAGAGGGTTTACGTGTTGAGCCTAGGTTACTCCACTCCACTGCAATACTTACATTGACCCCACACGCACACACACACACACAGGTTTATCCAGAAAAAGAATACCATAGAAGGTTGCAAAACAGGTGGCCAGGTCTGGCGCCGTTCTTTCTGTTGAGCACAAAATCTCTCGATACAACTCGAATGTTCGTTTCCAGCCAAAACAGGTCGGCTATGTTCATTTTGCTCGGGCGGCTTCAGGATTTTTGTCAGGGTCAATAAAAAATATAAATTATATAAAATTTAAAATAGAAATGTTGTCTTAAGTAGAAGATAAATCTTGCTGTCTACGAGATTTATTTATTACAAATTTATCCATAGTACTAGCAAAAAAATAAAAAATAAACTATAAGTTTATTTGACATATTTTTTTTTAATATAATAAACATATTAATTATTGTTATTAAGTGATTTTTTTCAATTCTTTAATTTATAAGAGCATCCATAGCAGTAGAGCTAAAAATTTAGCTATTTGACACCATAAAAAATTACTTTATCTATTTTACCTACATATATGCTGCAGCAGTGAATCTATTTTAGCTTTCAACACAATAAAAATATATAAATATCACAATAAAATAAGATATCTATTACAATAAAATAATATATCTATTATAAATATCACCGCCATATACACAACCACCACCACCACCACAGCCCACAACAAAGAGAAAAAAAATCAACCAAGCCCACACCTGCCAGACCCACCAAGCAACACCCACACCCACCACCACGAAACCCACTCGAGCCACTACCACGAACACACCGATCTACCCACAAACACCATATTGAACCCAGCAACCCACTCTCGAACCACACTGACCCACCACAGCAAACATCCCACTGATGCTGACGAACCTAGCCCCCCACCGACGCTGATCGGCGGCTTAGGACAATTGGTGGGTCGGTGTTTGAGACGGAGATCATGAGTCTTGGTGTTTGAGATGGAGAAAGATTGAGAGATAGAGTAGAGGAAAAATGAGATAGCAAAGAGATAGGGGCGGAGAACGAAGAGATCAATTGGCGTTGTCGGCACTGGGCAGGGGTTTAGGTCGGCGGCTAGTGGAGCAATTGAAGTTTGCAACAGGAAGAAATGAAAGTGTGAGGACTGACTGAAGGGAGAGAGGAGCAACAGGTAGAAATGGGGAAGGAGGAGAAAGAAAAATATATATATATATATATATAGTGTGAACCCAAATAAAAAAAAATATATATATATTTTTTACCTTTGAGCTACAGTGCACATCTATCTTTAGATGTGCACTGTAGCAATGAAATAAAAAAAAAAATACCTTTAGCTCCACTGTTGTATGGTTGATTTTTGTGTTTTGGTGGAGGTAAAATAGCTATATAGCTATTTAGCTTCACTGCTACAAGTGCTCTAAGTTTACAATTCTTTAAACATTTTATATTTTTTTTGGCTTTAGTGTTAATGTATTGTCAAGGCACATAGCCTACAACCACTCACAACTCACAAGTCACATTCAACAAAATTAAAAAACTACTCACAAGTCACAAATTAGTCAAATTCAAAGTGATAAGTCATAACTCAACTTTATATCAAATCAATAAAACACTTACAGCAACTTTGCAACAGCCAATAGTAAAGAAACTCAAACTCAACAGCAATAAAACACTAACCCCCACAGGCCCACAGACAGTCACACACATGGTCAGACTTTAGAGACTCAAAACTTGAGTTGAGTTACTCAACAACAAATATCAAAAGATAGTTCTTAACGCCATAGCCCCCCCCCCCCCCCCCCCCCCCCCCCCCCACACACACACACGGTTCAAAATTCAAAACTCAACAATAAAATTCAAAAGATAACTCCACCACACATACAGTGATTCACTCACACAAATTCAGTGAAATAGCATATCAAAACACTATAAACACACTCTCACAGTGAAAGAAAGAGAGAAAGAGAGAACTGAAAAACCAGATCAAGCGGCGGCAGAAAGCAGATCAAGCAGCAGCAGATTAGGGACAGTCAGCCAGCGGCAGATCATGCGGGCTATGCAGCGACAGATTTTGTGTGTGTGAAGCAGAGGCAGCCTTTTTCCTTTGGGTTTGGAGAGTGAAGAAGGATAACAAGAGATTTTGGAGGTTAGGCAGCTACAAATTTTTAGGTTTTATTTGACCCTTTTTATTTATTTATGACTTTTCAAATTTTGATTTAAGGGCTTTTTATTTTTGAGATTAAAGACCAAAATTTTCTTTTGGACCTTTTTATTTATTTATTTATTTATTTTACCGGAGTTTGAGTTGGGCTTTAAAAAATAAAGGGGTCAAGTTCACGGTGAGGGTGTGCAAATTTGTATTGCAGGGGGTTCAAAATAATTATAAAAAAAAACATTATATATATATATATATAAATTTCGGGTCAGGGGGTTCATTTGAACTCCTTGACTATAACGTACCACCGCCCCTGATTTTGCACTTAATTAAAGCACTGATATTTCAACCCAGAGCAGTACTCTATTCAGTCCTTTAGTTTTATTTGGACTTGACTAAATAAAAATAGTTGCATTTCTATAAATAACTTCAATCATGACTAGAATTTACTTTAAAAATAAAATTTTGGTTGTAAATTACATGGCATTCTATTACAAAGTAATTTATATTCCTTTTTTAAAATCATTTTCTTATTTTTACTCTTCTTCAATCATAATCCTAATGTGGTATCTTCCAAATTAGGATAATTAATTAAAATAAAGTAATTAGGCTTTATGTTAATCCAAATTATATGTACATTGTCGGAATACCTAATGTTACTGTTTTTCTTTTATTTTTAACTTTCATTCATAGCTAGATAACTATGCACATACTAGATGATTTTTCAAAAAACAAAATAGATAAACTACTAAATTCAAAAGATCGAATTTGGAGCATTAAGAACCAGTGAGTTTAATACTGCAGATATTAATATTGGAGAAGATAAATCATCTATTAATATATATATATATATAGATATATATATATTTTATCTTTAGCTAAATAAAGATATTTATTGCAAGTTAGTAAGAAGGGAGGTATAGGGACCTTACAATCTTCCTTTGCACACAAAGAAAAAAAGTGTAGAGGTCAAAACCCCAAATACTAATAGTTAAGTGAGTTGACCAGGATAGGGCCACATACACCATGTTAGGATGTAAGATTTTATTCAATTTTAGGTAAGCTATTTTCAACTTTAAAGGGAAAAACAAAGTCTCGAGAAAGTCTAGGTTTATCACATTTAATGTATAAGACAAGGCGATTTCCACCTATAGGGTCCGTTTGGATACAACTGAAAACTGAAAATACTGTAGCAAAATAATTTTTAAATGTGTAAATAGTACTGTGGGACTCATTTTTAATGAAAAAGTTGCTGAAAAGTGAAAATTGTAGGTCCGTGAATAGTGCACGAATGCACTGTTCATGGACAAATAGTCAACAGTAAACGGTTACTCCCTCGCACGCCTGAAAAAAAAAAAAAAAAAAAAAAAAAAAAAAAAAAAAAAAAAAAAAAAAAAAACGCAGAATGGCAAAACGCAAATGCCACTTTCAGTAGAATCCAAACGGCCACATAATCTCAGGAACACACATTAGATTAGAGACTGCTGGAAAAATGAATTCTTCTTGTGATATGAGGAGTCAATTTTATGTTGTGATAATATGATCATGAGGTAGCAAATTCGAGTCTTGAACCCATTATGTGAAGTAATAAGATTTAGATTTTGGAGCAGGTATATGGTGTACCCAGCATATATGCCGGATACATAATATAATTTTCGTAGACTTTGAGCCCATTATGTGAAGTAACAATATTAGGGCTTTGAGACCATTTAATGAAGAAGTAAGATTTGGGTTTTCAACCCATTCCATGAAGTGAGGAAAATGGTAGGTCATGATTCCACTTTATGATGCAGATAAAATAGAGACTTAATGCCCAATTCAGGAAGCCCTTACATAGGCTCCGTTAATTTCATTGTAAAATGTTTTCCAGAAAACATTTTCAATATTTTGGGTGTTTTTTTTTTGGTTATAAAATCTTGGTCAAACTAAAAATATTTTTGATTGACCAAGTAAAACATTTTTCAAACTCTTTTCCCTTCTCTCTTTCTCACACATAGAGGATGACAGTGATGGGACATGGGGCCATCGATGCGGTGGCACGAGGCGAGTGGTGGCATGAGGCGAGTGGTGATTGTCAATGTGAAGGATTCGTTATTTTTTTCAATATGTTTAGTGACCAATGCTAGGGTTCATTGAGGCGTGAAGGCTTGGCAGACAACGTTGGGGCAAGCGGTGGTCCTTGGTACTCGTATTTTTGGATGTTTTGCTAGTTCTGTAATGGGTTTTAGTTTTGGATATATAGGTTTTGTAATGAAGAAAATTTCCACATTTTACATCGCATGAAACACCGTAAAAATTATTTTCAAAGCATTATAAGAATGTAACAAAACACAAAAAAAGAAAATATTTCGACTAAATATGTTTTACAACGAAACAAATAGAACCATAATGATAACTATAGTATTAGGGGCGTAGCCAGAATATTTTACTTGGAAGGCCGAATTGTAGTATTAATATATTAACCATAGTTCATATTAAATATAAAATTATTAACTTTGATATATTGTTATATTCTTGAATATTAATGAACATACAAAAATTATATGGTTTAGTATAGAAAAATACAAAAAAAAAAAAGTGTATATATCCAGTAAAAGAACATTTTGCATCAAAATTATGCCTCACGATTTTTAATGGAATAAAGATAGCAATACAAAAAAGTGAACAACAAAATCTTAAATACCCATATGCATATCAATACACACATAGTGGCAAAAGAAAGAAACAAAAATAATACTAATGGTAAAATAATAATAACGATCGCTAAAAGAGAGAGAAAAGAAAATGCACTTACATATTCACTTCTTTAAAGAGTGAAGAAGATGATGTTGCACTAGGACAAAAAAATGGACTAATAGTTTTGGTTGAGATAGGAGTTTTTGTGTTGAGAAGAAAGAAAATGAGGGAATGGGTTGGCACTAGCAACTACAACGAAGCTCCATAGGTACCTAAAGATGAAAAAAAAATTGAAATTATGTTAGGAAATGGGTTGTCAATGATGCTAGAGAGTGAGTTATTATCTATTATAATTACAAATTTTTTGGACAATTGAGAAGATCAATTGTTAGTCATTAATCCTTTGGACTAACTATAAGTCTTAGAAATAATTGGGGTGGACTGGTAAAAAAGTTTTGGACAATTGAGGAGACTAACTGGAAATTCATTGGACTAACTAGAAATCTTAGAAATAATTGGGGGGGCCGGTTCTAATTTTTTGGGAGGGCTATATCCTATTACTAGTATAGTTGTAGGAGAAAAAAAAATTGTTGTGGGGGGGGGGAATGTAGCTCTGCCCCTGTCACCCCTGATTGCATCCAATTTCGAATTGGAATTTGAATGCAACCCGAGCTCAAACAAAACCAAAATTTCTATGCTTTGCCATATCAATGGTAGGATAGTTACTCAATGTATGAAGCATGTTAACACAAGTATAAGCATAGTTTATGAGGCAGCCATAACAAACCTAATTGATTTACTGTGTTTTTTATTTTTTATTTTGGATATCTGTGGTGCAATTTTTGTGTTCCACATACTATTTAATTATGGACAAAGTTTGGATCCAAACCTATTTGGACTTAGTTTCTCTTCAACCTATTACGTGGCTAATTATTTGATTATTTATGTATATTATTTAAACAAGTTACATGACTTATAAAAAAATTATGTAAAAACTGATTGGTGTCTTGGTCTCATAATAAAAAGCTATTATCAGAAGCGGACGTCATAGGTTAAAACTATTTTTAAAAAAAATACATGACTAAAACTATACATGAATGGCCTCTTCAATTATCACATAGTTGTTTAGAGCAAAACAACAAACTTTCTTTTGGTAATTATTAGTATAAATAGCCATTAATAGGGTAGCAAGAACTTTAATTCAAATCAAATGCTTTTTTTTTTTTTTTTTTTTTTTGAGAAACAGGATTGCTCAGCTTTTTATTATTGAAGGTTGGCTAAATCAGCCTAGAGTACATGAGAAACTTGTGGTGGAACATCCTCCATCCACACAACAAAATCTGAGATATGTAATACATATCGAGCTAGATTGTGAGTTACCTTATTATTATTTTATTGTTTTTTAAAGACACTTAACCAACTCAAATACCAAATAATTCAAAGAAAAAGAGGGGAAAGAGGGTGATCTATAAAGTACCATCTAAGTTAGGTGATTCAACCATCTTAATCATTTCAACTATATTTTGGTCTTATCTATCTTCAGCTTGCTTTTTGTTTTGTTTTGTTTGTTTGTATTTTTTTTTTCTCGGTTTCTTGTACAATGAGGATATGCAAATTGATGGAGGGTCCGGAGGTGAGAGGTGTTGAACTACATAGTCCTACCAAGGACCAACGAACTTTAAATTCAGCTACCCCCCAACAACTTTAGTTTCAAAATTGGGTTAATCTTCAATTGGACCGCATCTCTCAATCTTCTACAAAAAACCATAGCATCAAGATATCATTGTACTTCAAAAGTGGAAAGCCAATAAAACTTTCAAAATTTTAAGTCACTACTCACCATATCATTTTTTAATAAGATTTTCTTAAAATTTTGTTATTTGTGTAACAACATTGTTAAACTACTTGCCTGGAAAGAAAAACAACTAGTTCGTTGAGTAGACTTGGTTTGAGTCCAGTAAAGTCAACGCATTAAACCCATTGAACTGATGACATATGGTTAAAAAAGGACATGTGTCATCATCGTGACAGGTCTAGTGCAACAAAAAACTAAATCCAAAGTTTTGCCCTTGTGACTTGAATACTTTGAATCTTTGATTATTCGGTGTAGAGAAACAGCAAAAGAAATTCATGAATACAGAGTTTTACTTGATTCCATTTGGAAACTATGTAAGCTTTCTTTTTTATTTTGGGTAAAAAAATTTATTTTCTTTTTATATATACCTAATAAAATTCCATCAACAATTGTTTTTCCCTTCTTATTTCTACGAAAAACCTTGCATACAATATAATAAAAAGACTAGAAGTCAGAGGAAAGACAGAGCATGCTGTCCTCTTCGCGTAATTAAAGAGAGAAGATAATATGCAACAAGCAATTAACATTAACAATAGTCATCTACAAGCACAAGTCACTCTCAAATCCTAAGTTAGGTCATCCATAATCAACTCTTCACATGTAAATATATATCTCAATAGTTGTGTGCTCAACTCGTTCCCTCATATTGAAATAAGTTTATCAGATTTACAGGAAGCAAATACTTTCAGTCTCCGTATCTTATATAATTTTCAGTTTCTGTACCTAATATTTCATCCAAATTTTCATCCATGGCGAAGCGGCTCCCGGTCTATGTTCTTGTCATCCTTAGCTTGGCATTAACATGCACTGCTACGAAGTATACGGTGGGGGATAGTTCTGGCTGGGACATAAGCACTGGTCTTCAAACTTGGGAGAAGAACAAGACATTTTACGTTGGCGATGTTCTAAGTACGTATTCTTTTTTCGTTTTTACCTTTTCTTCTTATAATAGTTCTGTAACTTTTGTTATTCTTGTTTGAAAATGAAAGGGAGGGAGGTGAAGAGTCAAAAATCAATTTCATTTTTATTATATAACATATAAATATATTTATAGTATATATAATCTCACAAAGCTCTCTTTTTCAACCATTTATCACAGGGTCATGAATTCTTCTTTTTCTTTTCTTTTCTTTTTTTTTTTCTTTTTTTTAATTAGAAGTATATATTTTTTTTTCTTAGATATTGATTAAATTCATGATTCAATGTACCATTTATGTGATGGAATGGAAGGGAATATTATTTCAGTATTATTGAATAATTTTTCAAGAAGAAGTTAATGAATGCATTCTAAAATTAAGGTTTCGTTTAAATTTTTTAAAAATTATTGAATTAATCAATTTTGTATTACTAGCTATCTTTATAAATAGTTATTATTAGATTTCATAATTATGTGGTACCTCTCCACTTTTAGTAAATGGAGATCTTAAATATATAACCATTTGATAGAAACAAAAAGTTCTTGTAAGACAATTGAAAATTAACACGTATGGAATTATACTACATATATTATATATGACCCTTCAATAAGCTCATGTAGAAACATCTTATTTCTTTTTATTTATTTATTTCTATGAGTTATTACATGCATGTAGGAACATCTTAACTCAACAAGTAAAAAGATATAATTTCTTCATTGGAATTTTCCCTAAGAAAATATTCATGCCAACACAGATGTAGATGACAATTTTGCTTATTTTATTTTATTTTTGCAGTTTTCCAATTTTCTTCATCTGATAGTCTAGAGGAAGTGACACAAGAAAATTTCAACACATGCAACACCACCAATGTATTGGAAGCCTATACAAACGGGAACACAACAATCACATTGACAAAACCAGGTCCAATGTATTTCATATCTGGTAACAAGTTATATTGCCTTGGTGGGCAGAAGCTCCAAGTGAATGTAGAAAACAATCAAGCATATTCTCCAGCCATTGCACCTGAGGCAGCATCTGGGTCTAATCTTCCACAACCTTCTTCAAAGGGCAACCTTCCTACTTCAAGTGGGATTATGCTTATGCATGGTGGATGGGGCACTCTTATGTCTGTTGCACTAGGTTTCATAATGGCTATTGTGTCAAGTTAGATGGTCTAAGTTTATTTTTTATGTTCAGAAACATATATACTTCTTTTTTCATTTCATCATTTCAAATTTGTTTTTGATTTATTGGACATGTACTAAATTTTAAGGGTAAGATTTGGATCTAGTGCCCAATTGCACTGAACCTGTTGAGATAATGACACGTGTTCACTTTTGGACACATGTCATCATCTAATGGGTCAGTGCACTGGATGCACTGGACCTAAGTCTCACCCAAATTTTAAAGCTTTAAGTGATTAATTGATTACAATGTAATGAGAAATTTTTTAAAAATTACGTTTTGAGCACATTTAATGATAATTTCTTTTGTATACTTGTAATTAATGTTGTATATGTATGTTATATTATCCATAAAGCTTCTCGATATAATGCTCAGGCAACAAGGTATTCAGGCACTTGTGGAGGGTCTAAAATCTAAATGTTTCTATATGTGGAAAACCAAAAAAAAATCATCTTTGAAAATATCTTAACCCCATCAATCACTCTTGCGATTGAGATGAACAAAAATTATTAAGAATTTAACTCTAGAACCTATTAGATGCAAAAAATAGAGAAAAAAAAATTGTGCAAAAAAGACAATCGCATTACACAAGATATACATGATTCCACCATGTACCTACAATCACAATCACAAGACCATGTCTCATTGGTTACCCCAAGGCCTCTTAGAGATTTTGGGACTGCTCCAATGGTTCTCAAGTATTCCAACACCAATGAACAACAAAGAACTTTCAAGGATTTTATGTATGTATTGGTTTTAATGGGAGATGGTTGCTCTAGGCTAAAGGGTTGCTCTCTAGCTCTTTAATATGGGAATTCAACGTTGAATCTCTTGGGTTAGAGGTATATATGAGAGGGCTTGATTCGATGAGTACTACAGAGAAAAGTGTAATGAAATTCTCTCAAGTTTTGGCAATCTTCTTTGATTGAAAGAGAGGCAAGATTACCGGTTCTAACTATTTTTCAAAAAATACCAACTCGCCTGTCATTTCGTTTGACACTAGAAATCTCACTCAACCAAGATTCTTCTCATACTTTAGCACTTTGACCTCTCAAACGAATACAATATAGCCCACAATATTACCCATCACAACAAAAATTTTAATAAGAAAAAATATATGAAAATTTGGCATGAAATATGCCAACTAACATCCTAACATCCACAATCCCACTCTAAACTCTTATTGAGAATTTCCAAAGGGCCAAATCCCCCTACCCCTTTTAGGGTGAAAGAGGATATGCATAAATTAAGAGTTAATAAGTCGGTTACAAGTGGGTTCTAGTTAGCTCAACTGGTAAAATTTCTGATGGCTGAATAAAAGATTTGGAGTTTAATCCCTGCTTACACGAAAAACTGATTAGTATCTTGATCTAATGAAAAAAAAAAACTATTATGAGGAGCAGACGCCATAAGTTGAAACTCTCTCAAAAAAACAAGTCAGTTAAAGTACAACTCAAGCTCTCTCCAAAAAATAAGTCAATTAAAAAACAACTCAACCTTATCATAAGGCAACAGGTTCACTAGAGACTACGGTTAGTTAAAAGATACTTAATAAATGATACCCAATAAAAATCACAATTCTTTTTTTTTTTTTTGGTAACCAGTTCACAATACATGTATACATGTCACGCTGAGGTTAAATTGGAGGTTTTTTTTTATAGAAGGAATTGAAGGCTAAATTGGAGGTGAAGATTGAAGAAGAAAATGAAACTTGGAATTTATAAGAGAGAATAGAGTGAATATATATCATCGGATTTATCTCAACATCCTTATCCCATGACAAAGAAATCAAGGTATCATTCAGCCAAAAAAAAAAAAAAAAAAAAAATCAAGGTATCAACTTTCGGTTGTCAATTCAAATCCTAGTCAAATAATCACTTAAAAATAAAATCGCCATTAGTTCATCTTATAAAAACCCATATCAAAGTAAAAAGGAATTAAACTATTCACACGTAAAAACTTGATCAACTTGCTGTAATAATAAACACTAATTAGAATACAATTAGACTAATTAACAAAAAAAATAGTAGTTGTTTAGATTGGAGACGAAAGTAATGTGATAAGAATATTAAGATTAGGAAAGCCAAAAAACCAAAATTCCAAACTTTCATAAAAATATGAATATCCAAATACCATTTCATTTTCATAATTTCACCGTTCACACTTCACACTTCACACTTCACCCTATATAGTCCCTTCCCCAAATCCCACAAAGCAAAAGTAAAAAAATAAAAAATAAAAAACAAACACTCAAACAAAAACAGAAAAACAAAACCCAACACGTTAACCAAAGCACCGAACCCAAAATGCTCAAAACCGTAGCTTCTTCCACCATTAACGCCACCACCACCCTTTTCACCTGTCCAAACGTCAACCTCTATTGCTCTTCCTCTTCACTCTCCGGACCATTCCTCAACCGCTTCACCAAATCCACGAAACAAACTCTCAGACCCTTGAGAACTCTTTCAAAGCCTTTCGCTACAACCACCATGAACATCTTGAACAAGCTCGGGTTTGGTTCTCCTAGAGCTCAACAATCCACTGCTGATGCTTCGATTGCTCAGGGCCCAGACGACGACGTTCCGGCGCCGGGACAAGAGTTTGCTCAGTTCGGAGCTGGTTGCTTTTGGGGTGTGGAATTGGCTTTTCAGAGAGTCGCTGGTGTGAAAAAGACAGAGGTTGGGTACACACAAGGGTTTCTGCACAATCCTAGTTACGAGGATGTGTGTTCGGGGACTTCGAATCACTCTGAGGTTGTCAGGGTACACTATGACCCTAAGGAGTGTAGCTTCGACACTTTGCTTGATGTTTTCTGGGCTAGGCATGACCCAACTACGCTCAATCGTCAGGTGGGTTTTCGGGTTTTTGTTGAAATTTCGTTCCTTTTGTGTTTTGGGTGTTCAATTGTGAAGAAATGTGATCTGGGTTTCTCTTATTTTGATTGGTGAAGGTTGATTTCCTGTTTAATGTTGGTGGTTTTGGTGGTTTTGTTTGATCATATGGGGAATTGATGGTTAATTTGTGTTTTATTTGGCTGATTTTTTCTGGGTTTTGGTTGGATTTATCTGAGATTGGTTTTTGTATTTTTATTGGCAATATTTTTAAGCTCTGCCATGTGGACGAAGTTGGGTGTTTGATGGATTTAAATTATCTATTATGTTCAGATTTTATTTTAATTTTTAGCTAATTAGCTCTGTAAATGACTCTGATTGTGGTTTTGTTTATGTCTCCTCTATACATTGGTTTTTTCTTTGTTCTTTCTTGGACACATTTGGGGATTTTTTTTTTAATCAGATGCTTGTTTGGGATTTTCTGGTTTTGTGGTTATTTTTATTCATTATCATTTAGGACGTGCGTGGCTATTTTTCATCCAAGAAGTCATTGTATAGCTTTGAAGTGTATTTGTTCTGACTATGTGTCTGGCAACTGCTGCTTGATCCTTTTAGTTTAATATGCTGTTATTTACTTAGTTTTATCTTTATTTTTAGTTCTGCAGATAGATACTACAAGAGAATAAACTACAGAACCTTCTTTTTAGTTCTGCTGGATTGGTCTCTTAATTTTTTACTATTTCAAAAACCATCTTGGCTTTATATTAAGTTTCCTTTGGATTTTCCCCTTAGCTTTGTTATCTATTTTAGTAGGAGAATGTGTTTTTCCTGTTATGCCCCTGTCGTTGAGCTTCCCTTACTTCCAACCTTCCAGAATTGGGTGGCTGATATTAGTTCTACTGTCTTTTAGACTTAAGAACTGTGTGAGATTTCTTGGAGATGAATATGGACTACATAGTTATTTTATGTTTTTCCTTTCATTTCTTCTTGTCTCTTTATAAAAAATTCTGATTGAGGTTCTCCTTTGGATGCCTTTGATGCAAAGATATGCAGTTAGAAACAGGACATTGCTTAGCGCGTATAATCCTCAGTTTTTTAAACTTCTTACTTTGTCTGTTTTGGTCATATTGATTGATGGTAATAGATTAAAGATTAATACTGACGATTATAATTGGGATTACCAGCCAACCTGTGTGTGAGACCAATGAACTCTAGCTAAAATTGCACTTCCTTCTCCCATAAGAATGGCTGGTGGGTGAGGTCCTGGGCTTAAAACCAACTGGGTGGATGTATAACTTACCGATAAAAAAAAAGCTTGTATGTGTGTGCATAATTTTATATCTGCATACATATGGTGTTTTATGATTAATTATTTATTTGGAACTATAACTACTTATGGGCCTTTGCACATTCTGCTTGCATGGTAAACGGAATTTTCTTTGACATGTTGGTTACTTGTTGGCAAATTTCTGATGCATGTAAATCTATCTTGATTTGAACCTACTATAAGGATTCTTTTGAATGGTTTAAGTTTTTGAATTACCTAATCATACAAATGGTCTTGATTCTGGGAGTGTCTTTTGAGGATTTCCATTGCCTTTTTTAGTCATCATGTGGACATCTTAAATTAAGATAGGTTTTAGGGTGGCTGCCTACCAATCACTTTTTCCTGACCTTGCAAAAGTGGGAGTTTTGTGCACTGGTACAACCTTTATAGGCTTTAAGGGTGGTATAATTTATTGTATAGAAAGTTTTCATCTACACTTGTATGGAATTTTAAAATATTTTTAAGGACTTGCTAATAGCAAACCCTAGCTTCAATTTTATGATTTCTCTTGGAAGTTGGATGACATTTTTTCTATATGTGTTTCAACTATTCTTATTCTGCTTATTTTGTTATTTGAATCTGAATCTACTGCATGCACAAAACAAGATTGGTTTTCTTGGTCCTGTATGAGATATAAGATGACCCTCACATTCTACCTAGAAATTTTGAATGCTAAAAATCTTGATGGCCCATTTCTAGGGCCTAATATAGTTGCAGTAAATATGATCCTGATGCAGGACCATTAAGAAATTCAGCACTATACTAAATTTCTTGATGAATTCTTGAATAAGGATTGATGTTTAAGAGTTTAGGTTAGAAAAGAATGAATGTTGATGGCTGTTTGGAGCTGAAACAAGGGATAAACTGAAAATAACATAAATAAAACACTAGGCAATCACACCTAGTTCTTCCTAAGCATCACACCTCAGAAAAGTTTGCATCACACAAACAAAGGTTAAAATAAGCTGCTGAATTTTATTAGTTAATCACCATATTCTGAAATAACATGACTACAAAAGAGCCTTTATATAGACGAGCCTTTATATAGAGGTTATAGTTATCCTTTTCCTAGTAGGACTTGGACTCTAAATAACCTATTCCTAGAATGAATAGAAAGACTAATAATAATAATTAAATAAAAGACTTAATAATACGTAATCATAAAAATAAGCTCATGGGCCTTTGGTAGGGCCAAGGATAGCCCATTCCAGATTTCTAGAAATTACCAAATTGCCCTTATTCTAATAGAACTTAATTAAAACTGATCCAGCAGCTTCTCAACCTTAAGGGACTCAATACTAATAACTAAAATGACCTACCAAAGGTGCTAAGAGGGTCCGACATCAAAACTAAACCACAATTCTTGAATCTTGGCATATTTAATCTTCTTTTTCCTTGAGCTCTTCCTTGTCCTCATCAGATCCCTTTGGAAGAAGGTTTGAGAAGCATATATTGATATATTCTTGATAGTAACGAAATCATTATAATGGAAGTTGATATATTCTACCCTAAATTCGTGTAACATTCTTTTAATGCCAAGATCATTTCCTTGGAATTTGGCTCTTATGGTTTAGGATGTGAAGTTCTAGTCATTATTCAAAGAATTTTAGATATTTGGTTAAGGAATGAATCATTGATGGGGGTCTAGAAAACATTTGATTGATGCAATCTATGTTCTTAAGATTTTTTTTTTCTTTCTGAATTGCTTGGATTCTCGTCCAGTCATTTGAGCAATCTGATGATCAGGCCTACACTGCATAGCATGGATGGTGTCTGTTTGTGCTGGAAAATGTTAGACAGTTGGGGGAGCAAACATGAGAAGCTGGAAGCAATGAAAGCTATTCATAAACATGACAGACAGATGACATTTTGCTTTGACAGTTAGCTTATTAAGGACTATTAGATTTGTGCTTGAGGAGTAGGACATTGGCATTAGATGGAGAAAGGGAAAGCCAGATTAGTAATCTTCATTTATGGGTGTTCATTTCAACAGAATATGTAGTGTGGTTATTCTGGAATGATTTTAGAAATGTGTTTCCGCTCTTACATTTCCTCATTTGTGATATGTTGCTTCTCAAGAGAGAGTGGATTGGACGAGATGTATTAGTGTTGGCTGAAAAATGTTGTCAATAAAGCAGCTACTATTTTCCTTTCATGGGTTGTGTGTGAGCAATGTGTAAGGAGTAGCATCTATAGTCTAGGATTGTAGCCTTTGGGGCATTGGTAGTATCTCACTGGACCATTGTAGTATCTCCTTAACCTCATTGTTCATATTAGGACTGTCTGCTCTAAAAAGGGTCAAATACATTTGCCACTTACTGATCTAGACCTCCAATTAGACAGACCTATGGGCATAGACATAAAAAAAAAGACGGCCCAACCTGTGGTCTTATAGATGGAATCTGCTAAAAATTTGGCCTAAAGACCTAAGCTCAATCATTTAATAATTAGGATTTCTTATATGTAATTTGTTACTTTCCTTTCTTATTTGGTTTAGTAATGTAATTTCCTTTCTTGCAGGAGAGCCTAGAGCCTTGTAGCTCAACTGGCACCTCCTGGTGTTTCCAACAAAGATACAATCACCCCCCCCCCCCCCCCCCCCAAACTATTGAATTATCAACAACAACAACAAAAAAAAAAAAAAAAAAAAAGAGAGAAAAAAAAAGTTATTTTCTATTCCTACTAGAATAATGAGTTTGGAACTCTATTTAAAGAACCTTGGGTTTCTTTTTGTTTTACACTTTGATTGATTAATGAATTTTTTCTTGTAATTTTCCAATGGTCTGGTGCTTAGCTCCAACCAACCCTAGGTGCTAACTTCTAGATGTTTTGTTTTCTCTTGCTTGGTATTCACTCCAAGTAAGCCTAGTTGCTAACTCCTAAACTATCTAACCTTTAGTTTTCTGTTCAATTTTTTTGTTACATTGTTTTGGTTTTTCTTGTATCAATCTTTCCTTACCTTTTTGGTGGTTATTGTAATTGGCTTTTTCCCCTGTTTCATATATTATCAAATATCATTATTTCTTTTGGGAGAGGTGATCAGCATATCATAGTGTCATTTACTGGGAAAAATATTATTGAAAAAATGTTTCCTACTTTGTTTGTATTGAGGAAAAGCTATATAATTCTTTTTTTATGGGTGTCAAATATGCTACTTGAGGTCATGAGGGATATTAGCTATTTATATTTTACTATCTGGGTGACCCTTATTTTGCGCTTGGGTGACTACCTGGGTGACCTTTTTCTGTGTGCTTGATCTACTATCTGGATGACTAATAACAATGGCAGCGAGAGAATTTTCTGTGGTCTCAAGTAGACATAGTTATAAAACCTGCTTAGCTTGAGACTCTTCAAATATTTTTTGATACCTGCATGGGGTTCTAGATTTTCCTGGCTCTTTAGGACTTCCATCATTCCTGCTGGTTGGGAATTGCAAGATTCTTAAATATGGGCAATTACTTTGTTACGAGGAGCATTGGCACAAAAGGCACTTTGAGGGAATTTAGTTCTGTTAAAACAGTGATTACCTTTGGTCAGCATCTAGTTGGTGTGAGGATTACACCCAGTTGTATGATAGATCTAAGGAGATCTCCTAATACTTTTACCATGCTTAATATCCTTCTCTCTCTACTTTGAAAAATTGAAAGAAAAAGAAGAAGAAAGTAAAAGAAAATCCGTGTCATTCCTAACCCCCCCCCCCCCCCCCCAAAAAAAATATATATATATATATATATATATATGTAATGTCATAACATATGTCAATAAAAGAAAATTATTTTGGTGTTGGATTTGGTTTCTAAGTATATTATGAACAAGTGCTATTCTTAAAGCAAGAAAACAATAGCTCATCGTGTTTTAGATCCACTTTGAAGGTTTTGCTTTTTCCTCTCCCAATTTATTCTTTGGATGGTGAATTGTTGCCTTAAGTGTGCGTTTGGTTCCAACTTAAAAAGCCAGCTTATTTTACTATTCAGTTTTTTTTTTTTTTGCTACTATTCATGAATTTCACTGCACTTTTTGGTATTATTCATGAGTCTCATTATACTATTTCAGCTAACTTTTACTTTTATCTACAGTACTTTCAGCAAAAAGTTTTCAATTTTAATAAAATAAGAAGATCTCAAACAGACCCTAAGTGTATCATCCTCCTGCTCACTTATCAAAAAATAAACCTCCTTATTTCCTTAACCTAATCTATATGATTATCACAGATCCAG
Organism: Quercus glauca; assembly: GCA_023736055.1. NCBI lineage: Eukaryota > Viridiplantae > Streptophyta > Magnoliopsida > Fagales > Fagaceae > Quercus > Quercus glauca. The sequence continues at coordinate 31,599,657 of CM043323.1, read as the reverse complement.
TTTAGACATTCAGCTAATGGATTTTGAAGTTGCAAAAGTTATCAGAACTTGTCCTCTTTTGTGGTGGTCCAAGGATTTTTCCAGTGGCTTTCTTTTTTTACATTATTCTGAATTCCATATGCTGTTACAACCATGCATTCAAGTTTCTCTTTTAAATAAACATACAGTAGAAGCATTAAGCTGCCGAGTTCAAGTGCACAGATTTTGATCTTGAGAGTGCCACTTGCAAAAACATTGAAGGTTAGGACCATATTTAGATGCCTTTTAGTATGCCCACTCAAGAGTCCAAATTGAATAAAGGGGACCACAAAAAAAAAAAGAGATAAAAAGATGAGTTTAGCATCTGTGTAATCATATGTGGTGCGAATCATCAGGAGATATAGGGTGATCATTTACTTTCCAAGTTATAATTGGATTTCTTTCATGTCATTTTTCTCTTAATTATTGAAACATGTTATCAAAATACAGAGTCTTGGTCTAGAGTAAATGCAACCTAACAAGGAGGTTGTGAATACTGCATCTTTTAGTTCCTAAATTATGCTTTTGAGCTACTTTTTGCAAGATTAATCTTCCGCTTTTGTCAATAGGGTTACAGTTACATGATAATTTAGAATGCAGTAGGGTCAGCTTCAGCTTCACAAGTCTGAAAGAGTAGACTTGGATATCTTGTCTTCACTTTCATTGATGGTTTATTTACTACTTTCTTTCATCCTCCAACCCCCGCCTATTTGCCCCTCCTTTCAAAAGCAAATGTGGAAGAGAGACAAACAAGAAAATACCAAGTTTTGTGTTCTCTTATTTTTGCATGCCCATATGCTAAATCTGAAATGTCACACTACTTCCATATTCAAAATTGATGCTTGATTGACTCTGACCTTGTTACACACACCTTTGTCTCACAGCTTATTACTTTACAGATGCTAACAGCTTTATAATCCTTGGTGGGCAGGGAAATGATGTGGGGACGCAGTACAGATCTGGAATATACTTCTACACACCTGAGCAAGAAAATGCAGCAAAGGAGTCTTTGGAGCGTCAACAGAAACTCTTGAACAGGAAGATTGTAACTGAGATTCTACCTGCCAAGAAATTCTACCGAGCAGAGGAATACCATCAGCAGTACCTTGAGAAAGGGGGCCGTTTCGGCTTTAAACAATCTTCTTCTAAAGGCTGCAATGACCCCATCCGTTGCTATGGCTAAAGTTAGTCTTAAGAGGGAGCACCATCCAAAATGCATATTCTTGTTGCGTCCCGAGATTGCGGTTGTCTATAGGTTTGTGCTTTTGCGTACTATTCTTAAGCCTGAGCTCTTATAATACTATGCTGTAATAAGAGTGCCTGATGTTTTTGCCTTTCGTGCAAGAATCTGTAATTAGTCTTGGTGTTTTGTAACCATCATCAACATATGTATCTACACTGGTAGCGTGCTTTATTGATTGTTCTAAGATTCGGCCTGGCAGCTAGACTAGTTGGTATATATGAATAGTAGTGTTTTCTGACCAATCGTAGTTGCATTTATGGAGTGGAGTGTTCAAATGGAAGTTGATACAATGGAGTTTGCGGATGTGCCACTGGGCATGTAGGTCGTAAAACTTGCAACTCATTCAGCTCTTATGAATCGTATGGTATGGAATTTCATTTATGTTATCAGCCTTATGATTGTTTAGATACTTGAAAGAATTTATCTCTAGTAACAAAGAAGTTAAACTTTAGTATGACATAGATGTTAGCAACATAAAAATTCTCACTTTCTTGTCGCGTTTTTCTGGGTGTAATGTTACCATCATAAAAATTGTCACTTGTTTTTTTTATTACAATGTTGATGTGATAAATTGTGATTGAAACAACAATAGTATGTCATCTTAGTAGCTGTGAAAATTGTTATCCTTAGACTTTTCCTCCCTGCCCCAACTATCAATTGTTTCAACTCATTACTGATGGGTAGTATCAATCCTCTTATGATTAATGTATTTATTTGTTATCATGGGTGTTCATAATTCAATGGTATTTTCAATTTGTATATATATATATATATATATATATATGCATATATTTTTGGCTACTTTCATAGTAACACAGTTGATGGTAGAGAAGGAGATGCTTGAAGAAAATATCTCACCCTTGGACCTCAACCGTAGACCTAGAGAAGTTATATCATGTTTCCATGACATGAGTCCTTCCCTCACATGACTTGTGGGGTCCACCCGCATGTGAGGGGGAGGACTCATGATACAGAAACATGATGTATCTTTTCGTAGACCAGGTCTCTTACAAGGTGGGTTCTACAATTGTAAGACCCACATTTGTGAAAGCTCCACATCTATAAAATGTCTAAAAAGAAGAAGAAAAAAAAAAAACTACTGTTTTTCTTCTATTTTTCGAAATTTTTTATATAATTCTAATTGACACAAAGATGTAAAGAAAATAAAAATTCATAATTTGGATAAGGTGGAATGGAGTTTTATGGAAAATGATAATACTTATTTGTCTTGAAATAGAAAGGACGTACACGTCTTGAAATAATAATAAATGGTTAATTTCATAGTTCAGATTTAATTTTTATAAATATAAAAATTTGGATTTTATCATGGGATTTAAAATTCTATTCCAATAAATAAATAATGATAAATTATTTTAAATTATGCAATACTATATTCACCTTTAAATTTATTAACTACCAAATCATTATATTGACATCATCTCTCCATTTAGAGGAAAATGGAATGGATTTTGATATGGGGTTTTATATTTTGCCCTCCATAGGTATAACATACGAAAAATCCATTCAGTCCCTAACTGTGTTTCCTTACATGAATGGGGGGTAATTTCGGAAGAACATAAACTTTAAACAACCCCTATAATGCAAAATAATTGCAATGGAGGCTGTGGATTAGAGAATAGGTGTGAAATTTTGAGAAATAAAGAGTAAAAATTACTTGGGTAGAATGTGGATAACTCATTAACTTAGGAATGTTGATGACATGATAAGTAGTTTCTTTATGACTAAAAATATAAATAACTTTTGTAAAATTACACTAGCTAGGTATAAAAACTCATTCGGTAAAAACTCATTCTTAGCTTTATATATTTCCCAATTTCGAAAAAAAAAAAAAAAAAAAAAAAAAAACGTAAACAAAACAAAACCAAAAAAAACAACCAACCAACCTCAATCTAAATTATGAAGATACGAGCTACTGGCAAATGTAAGTTCTTCAAATCCCCTTTTTTTTAACGATGGGAAAAGAACAAAGACTTTTTTTTATCTCTTTTTTACCACATTTTTCTTTGTTACCAAACAGGATTTTTTTTTTTTTTTTTAAGAAATCCAAACAGGATATGATAATAATAACAAAAACAACAATATAGCCAGTATAGTAAGGACTGGCCAAAAAAACTATAGCCGTTGAAATTTGAGCTACTGGACATAATGACAGCCATAGATTAATTGAAACAATGCAACAGAACATGCATCACATACCTCACGAACATGTTTAGCAGGAGCCAAGATTCTGTGACCACATACCTAATATGATTCGGCTGGACCATTCTAAACTATATAAAATTTATCAGCGTCTTAAGGCCGTGGTACATCGTGCACTTATTTTAGCATATATATATATATATATATATATAGTACGATTAAAAAAAATTAAAAATAGTCCATAACTTATGTACAATTATCTAGCTATTTTGAACATTTTAAGCAGCAATTTTTATAAAGATCAATAAATAAGTTAATATTGTAATTAAAAAAAATTAAATATGAAATGTCAAAATAAAAAACAATTTTGTACTTTTCAAGCTATCTTAAAAAAATTGAAGGTAAGCATATGTAATTATGAATGGAACTAGAAAAGTTACAGCTACATGTGATTATAGATAGCATCGATGTGAATCACAACACAATTTCTTTTATAATAGTGATATGTGTATATATATATATATATATATACACACACACATTATTTTACTTTATTCACTTTCTTTTTATTTTCCTTGGTGAAATTAAGAGTTTTTAATGCTGTTATTAGCAAGCATGGGGCTGGAGTGGTCTCGGTAGAGGAATCCCCACATGTATTGCCCATCATATTGTTACGCATGTACAATTTTAACAATGAATAAAGACTCAACTATCGTTTTCTCGATTAAAACAAGAAGAAGAAAAAACAAAAAAGAACAAAAAAAAGAAAAAAAGAAAAAAAGAAAAAAAGAACTGAAGTATATCATTGAATGCAGAAAGTATTTATTGTGAGAGTAATAAATATTACCAATTTTACTATATAAACCTTGTAAACTCTCATGTTACCAAATACCAATCTCAAAAAGGCGTTTCTCAACAACAACAACAACAAAATCTCAAAAAGGCAATTCAAACATTCATCTATTATTTATTTATTTATTTATTCTTTTTTGATAAAAAGCATGAGGCTTGCATTAGTTACTAGAGGCTAAATTCGAACTCAAAATTTCATGGATATCATAAGGCCTTAAGGACTATTAAGCTAATCTTTTGAGGTTTCATTTATTAGGTTTTATTTTTATTATTTTTTTTTTTGAGATAAACGATAGAAATTTATTAGGTTGTTGAAGTTATACAATCAAATTCTTTTTTCTCCTTTTTTATTTTTTATTTTTTTTAGACATCAATAATATTATTGACATCCATTTGTAATTGTTTTTTAGTAAGAATTGTAATAACTTGCGTATGTAACTATCCAATGAGGGTATTGACAGATGGAAGTTGGTAGTACTAATTCTTAAATAATAAATAAATAGGTGATATTTACTTATTGGATTATTACATGAATAATGTAATAGACATGTTACAAGAAATACGTTTTCCACTTATCTAAACATAATAATAATAATAATAATAATAACAACAAAGTTTCACTTAGCAAAGCATTAGGCAATAAAGATACTTAAAAATTATTTAAAGAACATGAGTAAATAAAACTATTAGAATAACACCTTTTTTTTTTTGACAAAGATTAGCTCCAAACCAATTTGGGGAATCCCTTTCAATTTATTAAGTGATGATTTATAAAAATATTTAATAAATTATTTTTAAAAAATTAGATGACTTATTAAAAGAGTTACATGACTAAAATTATACATAAATAATCTATATAATCGTCACATAATAAATGAGATGAGATCAGAAAGATACTTCAATCAATATTGGAGCTAATTTTTTTCCTTTTTGTATTGGCAGTAGGACATGCCATGCTTTGATTATGACAGTGTCAGTGTGTCACGGTGACCTGCACACTACCACATTACAAGGCACCTTCTCCAAGACGAGCACTTCCCAAATTATTTTTGATTAATTGCTACACTTAAGTTTTAGCAACCAAGAGTTCAATATGCAAGTAACCTTATAGGAAAGATAATTAAATATAATCATGGCGTACTATAAATCAAATGAGTCTAAATAGTTTAATATAGAGAGAAAGCTCGCATTATTAGATGTGAATGCCATTATTACATTCGACACTCTCCAATCTCCATTAAACTGTTTTTTAGTTTGATTTGGAAAACGTAAATATTATATCTAATTCATCCAGATGCTGATATCCTATGCGCTTGATGTGTGACACTGAAAAAGATCTATTGCATTGCATGATGAAAGGTTAGGAAAATAAAATGCATTCGACTAAAACACTGACCTAATTATTCTGTCCTTAGGAACATAATTTTTTTCACAACTTATTCTACTGACAAATTGTGATTGAAACCAAAGATTCTCTCTCTCTCTCTCTCTCTCTCTCTCTCTCTCAATTCAATAATTATAACAATGGAGAAAGGGAATTGAAACCCTAATTATCCTAAAAAATGTCAAACCAACAATGACACTAAATTACAAGTTCTAGCCTTAACAATTCAATCAGTGACACTTAATCTAGTAAAATCTTTAAGCAAAATAATCATTCTAATTTGGACATATATGATATATGATCCATTTGTCGGTGTGGATGTAGATAGATAGCTTTGCACAACATCTTGAAAGAAAAAAAAACACCCTTAGTGTTGCTGTACTGTGTAATAAATCAAATAATCATGTGTTTTTTCTTCTTCAAATAATCATGTTATTAAAGAAACAAACTGTGCAAATCAAATTATTTTATATGGAAGAGTGTGGAACATGCGTGCCAGAGCGTGGTCAAGGTGGAGGAGAAAAAGTACATTGCCATCACGTTAATGAAGAAATTGATAAGATATACATATGTACGCATTGTTGGTCTGGTCCACAAGAAAGCAGGAAATACTGCACTAATTAGTTTGGTGGTTAGCCCAATTAATCCGAGCAAACGCAAAAATATATCATCCAAAGCATCAACCACTTCATAATCTATATGATACTTTAATCATAATGGTATATTGATAGATTTCAACTGGCTTATTTTGGTAAAGTATTTTTTAGTGAAATAAATGATTTGGATTTGAATCTTGCCTATCTTAAAATCAATTAAGGTATTGGCACAATAATAGGGTTTCAAAAGCGCTAGTATAGAGTTACAAAAACCGCTGGGACATATACTAGCATTTTTAAAACCGCCAGTATAGGTCACCTAGAACTATTGTCAAACTTATTGGGCAGCGCTAGGAAGTGCCAAGATAGTCCATTTGGATCTATACTAGCGGTTTTTAGGCCTATAGCCACATTTTAAAAACGCAGTTATACCCCAATTTTTTGTAGTGAAAAGCACTACTGTCCACAACAATTTCATAATACATTCATAATAAATCCTATTTGGCATATTGTTATTGGTTTTAATTTAAACTCATCATTTAAACTACTTTTTTTTCCCCTACCAATAATAGTAAATTGTTAGGACATATGTGAATCATGTTAGGAACATATGTCAATGTAGAATTGGAGAATTGGCTAATTTTTTGACAAAACGCACTTTACTTGTAATTGAGTAGATCTAGAATGTGTTTAATACTTCAAGGAATAAGGTTTCAAGTCCAAGTATTAAAACCATGCAAATCTATCCAAGAATCAAGTAAAGAAGTGCGGGATTTTAAAACTCAACAGCTAGCTCGACAGATAGAATCTATCGAGGTTTAAAAGGCTGTGTAAGCCCAATACTCGACAACTACCCTATAGATAAGCTATCTATCGAGATTTACGAAAATCAGATTTCCACTTCTGATTTCATCCCAATTAGTGTATATTTGTTTAGGCTTTCTTTTCTCACAACCCTAAACATATATAAGGTTTATTTTAAGGGCTGTTACAGCTGATGCAACTAAATTCAAAAGTTTTTCATAAGCATATTGTGACTGGAGACATATGCCCTAGTTCATCTTTCTCTTTAAGAAAATGCTGTGTTTGTACGCCGTAGTGTTTTGTAACCAAGGAGTTTCGTGATCTTCATCTTGTTGATGAACTGAAGAACTTTGCAACCAACATCCTTCTCAAGTCAGTGGTTAGTCACGTACTTGGATTCATGCATCAATTGGTTAGTCACGTACTGGGAGCCGTGCATTAAAGTGAGAGATTGTCAGTACAGAACAAGTCCAATTGGGTATTGGAGTAAATGTTCAACTGTAAGTTAGTATAAGGTACTAGGATTCCTTTACTTGTAACTGCTTGTTGTGATAATAGTGGATTATCGAGAGTGGTAACCTTAAAATCACCCAGAGGGGTTTTTGTCTTGAAGGTTTTCCCCATTTGTAAACAAATCACCGTATCAACTTTATTTTCTGCTGCATATTAACTTAGTTGGTGATTTGTTTGTACTACAATGTGTATTGCATGTTAATTAACTTAATTAATTCACTTGACTAATTAATTGGTTAATTTATCACAATAGGTCAATACATTCTTGGCCTATCATAAATAATAATCTACCACTTAAGATTTGTTCTAAAAGTGTCATAAACAAAAAATTTATCTAATAATAAACAACAATCATTATGGACTACATCTCCATATATTCAAATCTTATCATATCTATAAATAGTAAAACTAATCCTAATGGTTGACTTGATTTTATTTTTTTTAAGTTTGGGGATTTTAATTTGATATTTGATTTAGTCCATAAGAAGGGCTCCTTTGTTTAGCCTTCTTTTTAAATGTATTTTCCAAAGTTCCAAATCGAAATGTGGCTAGTTCATGATCACATCTAAACCAGTTTTTAAAGCTAATTATTTTTTAAAGCATAAATCCCAAATAAACTTCAGAATAAACATTTTGATCAGTCATCTATACCGTCATCAGTGTTACACATAAAATGGCATCATAGGCAACCTATAATACCATGTATCACTACATTAACAAGTCATTTGCTAAATATTCTATACTCGTTGATATGTTATGTTTCATTAATCACAAATGCTATGACTTGACCTGGATTGTTTTTTTTTTTTTTTAGCAATCCTTTTTATAAATTCATTTTAGGGGAAAAAAACACTTTTACCTTCATCTTTGGGGTACTTCACAATTCCCTGTTTAAACAATAAAATGCTCCAAAAACACTTGATTAAACGAAGGATAAAGATCCAATCCGTACTTCCTAATGGGACATTGATATACACCCGTAAGTCTTATTTTGATACTTTGTTACATGACCAGTTTGGTATACAAAATGGAAATGGACTTTAACATTTATATGTTTTAAGTATAATTATTAATAATGTTGATTTTAATTGATATTGACAGTATCCCAGAGTGATTTATTTATTTATTTTTTTTTTTTTGAGAAGGTTTAGGGTGATAAATTTTTATTTTTTTTAGAGAGTTTCAACCTTTGGCGTCTACTCCTGATGATAGCTCTTTATCATCAGACTAAGACACCAATCAATTTTTGGTATAGGCGAGGATTGAACTCCAGATTTCTTATATAACCATCAAAGACTTTACCAATTGAACTAACTGGAACCCACAATCTAGAGTGATAATTGATGACTGAGAATCCAATTTTTATGTCTAATGGACCCACATCATTGTTAAAAAATAAAAATTAAAAAAGATTTTGCTTTTGGAGAATTAATTTTCCCTAATTTTTTTTCTATATTATCTAAAAATAGCTTTGAATCCCACCAAACATTTCTTTTGTTGCATCAATTTTTTTTCACCTATACAGAAAATTAATCGAAATTATTACTGACCCGGAGAGACTACAAGTATTAAGAAAATCTAGTAAATCCATCATTTAAAATATATATATATATATATATATATATATTCTTCACAAAGGAAGGAAATGAATTCCTTTTTTCTTTTTTTCTAGTAAAAGTGAATTCAATTAAAAAAATATAGTTTGATAGTTGATACTGCTTGAAGGAATGTAAAAGTTTATCTCATTTTAAAAATCCCTTATTATTAATTTTCTATTAAAACATTTTGAATTCATCAGGTTGAAATTGTTACAAGCAACAAGTTGTGTCACCCAGAAAATGCTTTCATAATTCGGACTCACTAACGAAAAGCAATTATAATTAAGTTAAGAATCACTAAATCATGCTGCTTGTATAATTAATTAAGATAATTAGGGTAGGTATAGCCGTATAGGTGAAAGCACAAGGATGTATAATTTCATAATGGGTCATATTATATTGGTGAAAGCTGGCAATTGTGATGATTAAAGTCCATAACTACAGCACGAGAAAGCCAACTAATTTATGGTGGAATTTTACTTGGCCGTACTTGCCCTCTGTCTTCTGCTTTACTTCTTTGGTTTTAAAAAAAGAAAGAAAAAAAAAAAAAAAAAAAAAAAAAAGAAGAAAATTGAGATAATTAGGGCAGATATTGTGGTAGATCTAGAGCAAATCCAAACGTTTTTGGCTCCATTTCCATTTTCTTCTCAAAGGTGGACAAAAAATGTTTAGAGAAATCCAACTCAGATCTCCAATGCATCATCCAGATCCAAAGCATTACCCATGTGATCCTGCTTTTGGTTGGACATTTGCTAGTTTAAGTCCATATTTAATTTTCATTTTCAATACCTTAAATTATAAAAGTTCAATTATACAATAAATGTACTTAGATATACAAGTATCATCAAGGGTATATAATTCACACGTCTTGATTTTGTTCTCTCACTAATAATGACCACCGCACACCCTTAGTGCGATAGTCGCTCCACAAGTATAATTGTTTGTGAGATGTGGAGGGCAAGAGCCGAGGTTTAAGTCTTCAAGAAGGAGCTTCACACACATATCCACTTAAATTAGACTGGAATAGAATTTCTATTTTGAATAAAAAATTTTAAAAAAAGTATATAATTCAGTGACGTTACTTGGTTTCCATTACAAGGAGAATTAATGTTCAAATGGTCAAATCTGCATCCCTCTCCAAGCTGTTTTATATGTGTTAAAAGCCCTACTCAAAACACCTTGATTTAAGAAAAAATAAGAAAAAAAATGAGACAGTTGGAACAAGAATTAGCTCTAAAAATTATTCTAGTAGTCACAAAAATTTTTCTTGACAACCACAATGTTTGATTGTTATGATTTACGAATAACATATTTTTCTTCCATTAGAAGTTAAGTCACTAGCGAACTTAATTACTCATCCAACTCGTTTGTCATGAATATCTGAATCTATTCACCTAGAAACAAAATTTCTCATAATGTCATCTACTCTCCCATCTAACACCAAAGAGGGATGAAGTGTATTTTCAAGCTAACAACTAATTAAGAAGTCCAATGAAAAAATTTTACCCTAACTTAATCCAATAAGAAAATCACACCTTTTAATTATGACAACCAATTGTGTTGAAAGGAAAAAAAAAAAAAAAAATTGACAACCAATTTTTTTATCAGAAACAATATTTAATCCCTAGGGACAAACTGTTTAATTATGACAACCATTTTTCTCCGAACTCACCCAAGAAAATGTTTGCAAGACCAAAAATAGAGGAAGTGCATAAATTACACCATGACATGCAATTTGAAGTTTAAAACTACTTAAATATCATTAACTCCCAACTTTCCCTTAATATGTACTTGTTAAAAGTTAAAACCCAGCTCTACCTTTTCTGTCGTTGTGATCTAATCTGTTTGGACATATCTCATGAATGTCTAAATGTAAATGAATAAAATATGCCTTTCTAGGCTTCAAATAAATAAAATATTAATTTCCTTTTTGGGAATATTGCATCCATTCATAGAGCACTGCAAGAGAAGAGAACAGTTGACATGACTTGTTACTATCAAAAACATTATTTTCGTTTGTTTGTATGAATACAAAACATTATATAAAGATAGTTGTTTTTTTTTGTATTTTTTTAGTATTTGGTAATATTATATTAAATAAGTAAAAAGAAAATTATTTTTAATCATCATAAAAAGTTTGACTTATTTTAAGAAATTTTTTTTTACTAATTTTTTTTTGAAAACAACTCTAACTCACAGTAAACTAAATAAGAGAAGTTATAAAATTATTTTTCAACTCATTTAAAGTTGCTATCAAACATAGAAAAATGATGTAATTTTATAAAAAATACACTTTAAAAAATGACTCATTTTTTAAAAAACATCGAAACAAACAGTATCCACTGTTGACACTGCTTTATTATTTACCAAATTGAACGTAAAAGATTCTACAAAATTGAGAGAGAGAGAGCAAACACACCTGGCTCTATTTCTAGAGAGTAGATTAGTAAACCTTTAACTCACGTAAATGCAATACAAAAAGGAAGCAAACAAGTTGTATTTGCATCCCACAAGACACAAAAAAAAATCGCACCCAACAAAAATAACCAACACGAAGACCAACCAACCACATACAATACAAAACAACACAAACAAAAGCTCTCTACAAGTACAACAATGGCTGAGCTTGAGAGCCCCGAGGTGATGCCCAAAGTCATAAACTTCCTCTCCTGTGTCCTCCACCGCGTCGCCGAGTCCAACGACACCACTTCCCGATTGGATACGCAGAGAATTTCGGTGTTCCATGGCCTCACGAGGCCTACCATCTCCATCCAGAGCTACCTTGAGAGGATCTTCAAGTATGCCAATTGTAGCCCATCTTGTTTCATTGTTGCCTACGTTTATCTCGACCGTTTCACGCAGAAGCAGCCCTTGTTGCCCATCAATTCTTTCAATGTGCACCGCTTGCTTATTACTAGTGTTTTGGTGTCTGCAAAGTTCATGGATGACATGTAAGTCCTCTTCAAATTAACTTCCCTTGTTTTTCTTTTTTGTTCATATATATATATATATATATGATCTTTGAGATGCTTGGTTGGATTTTCTATCAGTTTTTCTTTCTTTTGTTTTTCATTCTTTGATTGATCAACTGGGATTTAGCGCTATTGAGGTTTAATGGTTTCTTGATTAGCAAAGAACAAAAACACAGAGTTTTCAAGTTGTTTAATGGTTCTCTCTGTTTTATATGTGTAATTTATAGCTCTAGCATTTTCATATATAAATTAGATGAATTTAACTTGGGAATTGAAAGAGTTCTTCTTCTTCTTCTTCCTCCTTAGCTTTTTTATTGGTCAATTCGATTCAATTTTTCTGCTCCTAATTCATGTAAATTTCTCTGGGAATTTCTTTCACCTGTGCGCATGCGCGCACAGAGAGAGAGAGAGAGAGAGAGAGAGAGATTGTGATCTTAATATATAAATAATACTCTTTTTAGGAGAAATATTTAAATAATACTTGACCAAGAATATGTTCATTTCCACAGTTGTTATAATTAGCTAAAATCTAAGTCATATATTTTAAGTTTCAGTGAATTGTCATTTTCATCCCAATATATATATATATATATATATATATATTTTTTTTTTTTTCATTTTAATCTTTAAAGTTTAACATTCTTTTCAAGTTGATCATTCTATGGTACGGTGCTGCTTATAAAATTGACATTATTCAATATTCATATATGTGATACAATGTCATTTTACTAGACTTAACGGTAATTTTATATATGGCAATGGATGAAATGACGAATTTAATGAAAATTTTAAAGTTTAAAAACTAAAATGAAAATACATACATAAATAAATATATAAGTTGTAGGACAAAAATGACACTTCACCCTATATTTAATGGTGCAATTTAGATTTTAACCTTGTTATTATTAGTATTAAGATTTAAGAAGGAAGTGAACATTCTACATCTTCTTTATGATTATGAATCTCAAGAGTCCATTTACATATGTTTAGGAGGGCAATATATCAACAAAAATAGCTAAGATTTAAATTATGAACAAATGTTTAAACTGCCTAATAATGGTATTACAAAAGCTTATGATCCATCAAGAGTTTTGTGGTTCAATGTTATACCAAGAAAGTGTGTGTTTTTGAGAGTTTGTAAATTCATATCGTTCCTTTCCAACTTAAAAATGTATAAAATACTTACAAATTGATGTGATAATTAATTTTTGTTTTGTGTTTAAAAATTGACAAATGTTTATATGACTTGTGTGTATATTTTGTAAAAACTATAGCATCAATCTAAAATTATACAGTATATGAATTCAAAAAAAAAATTATTATATGAATTGAAAAATAGGCACATAAACCGACACCTCCTCGAAACAACCTCTAGCAAGAAAAAAAGAAAAATAAAAAAAGACAGCCAATGTACCTCCGTCTTTTAGCAGACAGCCCACCTAAGACTTGGTCTTGCTGTCTCTGTCCATTTTAGGCATGACTGAAAATTCCCATAGCTGTAAAAAGAAGATGCAAGCAATGTTCCCATAATAAAAAAATAAAATAAAATAAAGAAAATGCAAGCAATGAGCATGAAAGTTAAGTGTCATTAATAAAGAGGCAATTGCTATCTATTCAAGGCCATGCATTCTGTTGAAAAGCACACTGTCCAATTTGGCGGTGTTTGTGTTTCTGATGTGCACCAGACACATTACTTTAAGCACCAAATCATGCTAGAAGCTCTGACTCTTTAGCTCTGTTGTCAGCTAGTCACATGCATGCTGATGCTACCTTAACCCTACAGTAATTCTGGTGGCACGCATCTCTCACCCACACTTTGTCATGTCTGTTCCACATGACAGATCGAGTGTAAAAAAAAAAAATTATGGGTTCATGTTACAGTGAGCAACAGTCGATCATAATTTTTCACATAAAAAAGTTGTGAAAAAATATGTGGTATTAGCATTATTGTTAACTATATGCTAAATTTTTTTATTTTAATTTATTTTTCTTTGTGAATACATCTGTATTTTGTTAAATGGAACACATAAAAACCCAAAATTCTCTCATTTTACTTCTTATTATTTGGTAATTAACACGTGCACCAACATTAAATAGTCAAATAAGGTCCTTCATTAATACTCTATTATTCATTTCTCATCTTGTTAGTTTTTCTTTCTTCAGGTATTACAACAATGCTTACTATGCTAAAGTTGGAGGAATAAGCACCACAGAAATGAACCTTCTTGAGGTGGACTTCTTATTTGGTTTGGGGTTCCAATTAAATGTGAAACCCAATACCTTCTACGCCTACTGCTCTTATCTTCAAAGAGAGATGCTACTCCTCCAATCCCCTCTACATTTAGAAGAACCCACTCTAAATTTGGAGAGACCTATAAAGCTCCATTGCTGCTTCAATGAAGATGATTCCACCCATCAAAAACAACTTGCTGTCTAGGCACTTTTGGAAGGTCTGCCCAATGATTCTACAACAAGAATTTGGTAATAGTTATGTGGGCTCAAACTGCTGAAACTCCATCTGGACTTGGGTATTGTGAGTACATTGGTAACCTAGGAATCAAAATTTCCCATTTGACTTGTGAGGCTCATAATCCCATGCACTCATTATACATTTGGTCAAGCTCTTTTTACATGGGTTCCTACATTTTCCCAGTGTACTTTTTCCTTCTTTTTTTTAGTTTTAATTTTCTTCTTAGGGTTATGAATTTTGGACCATTTTATTTTTGTTTGGTTAAATAGTTGTAGATTGTTGTTGTTCCTTTCCTTAATTGGTGGTGTTGTACAGATGGACATTTTGTGTGTGTTTACAGACTGGCTAACATGATCAAACCTTAGATTTTCTTGTGGATACACACTGCTATGATATGATATTCTACTGCCACACTGAGACATATATAACTGGTGACAACCAGGCAAAGCCTGTTGTAGTGTAATTATTTATTCAAAAGCCTAATCAGTACAAAAGAACAAACCCGTGTTAGGCCTTTTTATTACGCGTCTACCTGACCAAGGCAAATGGAAGAGTTGGCATGTGTTGTGTTATGGTCATCGTATCTATGACATCTCTGAGGAAGACAAACTTGTGCATTAGTGCTTCAGCACATTTGTGCTCGTTTCGGTGGTACACATTATATTACCTTATTGCAGTTTTAAGGAGTGTAAATGGGTTGGGTTAGATCGGATCGAGAGATTTTTTCAACCCAACCCACTATAATGAATTAAAAAAATCCAACCTAATCCATCACAAAAGTCTAACCCAAGCCACCTAGATCGAGTTGGGTCCGGTTGGACCCATGGATTTGACAATTTTTTTAATTACTATTATTAATATTAAATTGAGAATTAAAACAACACCATCATAAATAAGAGCAAATTTAATACAAACTAGGTGAGAAGAACTTAGAGTTTGAGTTTTATTTAGGAAAAGATGTAAAAAAGTAAATAACAAATTTAAAAAAACTATTCTTAAATTCATTTTTTTTAATTTAAATATATATTAAATATAGGTGGGTTGAGTTGGGTTAGGCGGATTTATGAATCTTACAACCCGAACTCAACCCGACGGGTTATATTAAATTGGATTGGTTTTGGTAGATTGGCTGTACACCCCTAATAGTTTTAACCCATAACAAAGTGTAGTGCCATTGCTGCTAACAAATCCAGGACTCATAAACTTTAATGATTCCATGATGATCTTTCACATAATAAATTTCATGTAGCATCATCTATATGGTAAATTTTTTGCAATTTCCTTTTCTATATAAAGTATAAACTACTAAATTATCTGCCAAGAACTCATCCTTCATTCTATTAAGAATTTTCCAAAATTTGAAACTTAAGTCACAAACCTAAATAAACCTATGATTTCGTAAATCTTCCTTTACATTAACTTATTTCCCCACACATCAAAAATAAAAAATAAAAATATTTTTCAAACCATCCTAGGAATCAACGTTTTTAGGTTTTTGCCACATAATGGTCTCTATTGCAAAGACAAAATCCTCTCCATTTCAAAATTTAGATTTTATTTCTTAAATATAAAAAGTATACAAAGTATCACGTTATTCGAATTTTAAATGACGTAACAATATATACTAGATAAAATACACTTTAGATTTGCCACATAATGGAAATACTGTGCGATACTTATGGAAGACCACATCAGCAATGCCTAATAGTCCTCCACTCCAATAATATAATGCCATATGACTAATTTAAAAGAGTCATTTATCCTAATCATGCCCTCCAAAATAAATATTGAAAATTGAAAACAAGAATCTTGTCAGTTCCCATCTTCGGTGCTAACAAGTAACAATATCTCCGTGGAAAAATAATTCAGAACAACCACCCAACAATCTAAGCAATCTCATGCCTCTATCCACAAATACCTAAAATTAAACTGAAACACATATCGATTTGATAATAAAAATGTCAACTTTAAACTTCAATATATGTAATCTTGTGCCTCTATCAACAAATTGAAATACCAGACTTTAAACTTTAATATCTTTGGCTCTCTGCATTGGGATGCGGAAGTAATATTGGGAACTTCATTGCAGCACTGATGAAACTAATTCCAATTAGATAAATACCCATTTCAACAAATTCCACATGATCATATTATTAGCTTTTTCATATATTTTAGTTAAAGGAAATTCAGGCTGATCATATTATTAGCTTTTTCATATATTTTAATTAAAAGAAATTCAGGTGTTGGGCTCCACAATGCTCTGTAAAACCCATGCTCGGTATTTTTCCTCTATTCTGTAGTATTTGTTTTCAAGCCAAAGATTCCCTGACGGTGAGAAAATCCAAGCCAAAAACCCTTGCAAAACCCATTCCAGATTTGGTTGTAAGCATTTGGGGACAAGGAGGACATGGTGTTTGGGGACAAAAATAACAGCATGTTGTTGCAGGTGTTCAGATTCATCATCACCGCAAAGTTCACCATCCTAATGGTGATGTTGGAACTGAGATGTGTTTTCATTTTATTTTATATTTTTTTTATTTGGAAGGATGTGATTAGAATAATGACTCATTTAAATTGGACATATGGCATTATATTACTGGAGTGGAAGACCACTAGGCATTGTTGTTATGGTCCTCCATAAGGATTGAATAATTTCTCCACATAATGGTTTCTATTGCAAAGACAAAATCCTCCCCATTTCAAAATTTAGATTTTATTTTTTAGATATAGAAGTATACAAATTATCAGGCTATTTGAATTATAAATGTAAGAATATGATACTTGATAAAATACACCTTAGATAATACATACTTTGAACCATGAAATAGGTTCATTCCAAATAGAGATCTAACATAGTAGCCTAGCACAGACCCAAATCCCCACAGTGGAGGTTCTGAGGGAAGGCAGATTTTCTGTTTTCCACCGGTAACAGGTTAGGGCATGGGCTGGTGTTGGCTCCACTGACCCGAACCGAACCCACATAAAATAAAATTATAAAATGCATAGCCAACACTTGTTTTACCAGGTGATGCTATAAGCACCAAAAAACACAATTTTTCACCCCCTTTTCACAAGTCACAAGCAATCAGATCACTTGGATCCTAATGCAAACAGATACCGGAAGGGAGTGAAAAATTAATGTGCAAGTTTTCGGTGCCTATAGCATTTTCCCTTTTTACCTAATCAAATATCAAAACACAATACATAACATAAATATTATTTTATTGCAGTATCGAAATTAGGATTGCATCCACCAAACATATATGCTAATGATAAATGTCTTCAACAGAATTAAAACATAAATTGAAAGTCATGATAAAAAAAATAAACTTCACACGACTACTAGCAATAGCAGTTTCCAACCATGCAGAAGCAGAGAACCGCAGAGTCTTGATCATCTCGATCAGTCAACAACCAAACATGATTGCAGCAATAGATAGAACATACATCACATGATCCCCCCGAACCAACGGAAATACCTCTAATACGGCTCATTATTCTTCATGTGACTCTTCCAGCTGCTCCACTCCAAGAAACATATTTCCTGTAATTTTTTTGGAATAATCCAAAATTACCCGATTAATGTTCTGGGGTGTTCCCGAAATCTCCTTCAAAAAAGAGAAAACAATAGAGACAAAATAGCCAACAAAGTCAGGAGCAGAAATTCAATTGAGTGCCGACTTTAAGAATAGATAGAAAAGAGATGACAAGAAATAAAAAAAATAAAAAAAAAACTAACATATATTTTGCAAGGGGTTTTGAGATCTAATGCAGGGGCAGCAGCAGCAAGCGCGGACATATCGCGCACTGGTGCAGGCCTTTTTGCCCCGTTGTCCTGCACCAGCATAGGCAGAAAGTTGATTGATTGCTATTCAGAATCATCATAAACTTCACCATCATCAGAAAACTCATCAAATGATCTTATATCAAGCTGGTAGCGGAGTATTCCCCCAATCCCACCAAAACCTCTGCAGAACTGAGATCCCTCTTGAGATCTGTTGGTGACAAATTCAAGTGTGCAACCAAACTTCTTGTATTCAGTAGCAAACCACTCCAGCAGAGATGTCTTTTCCTGCACCTCTAATTCAGCAGAGCCAACAGGAGCACGGAAATTACTCTGATCAGCCTCTTGCTCCTTATTCAAGTGCTTTATGATAATCTCACCAGTGGTGCTATTTTTTAACACATACCTATTAATATCCAGATTTTCCCATACAATAAGTATATCAACAGCACCCATCTCCAAAGTTTTCAGTGTATCATCCACACCAAAAACATATTTCCCAGTGTCCTGGCTAATCTCCTCAAAGTATTTGCCTATCAAGCGCTTCTCCTGAATAAATTTCACATTGGACAGGATCTCTGATGACAGCTCAATGGCCTGATTGAAACCATTCTCCCCTCCATAAGAGACATCTACCACATTTAATATTTTGGCTTGAAGACGAGGATCAAACATGTCTGACTGACTAAGCTCAGTTTTGAAGTCAGCAGAACCAGCAAGTATTAATCCTGAAACATTGGGTTGGCTGGTGGCAGCATTGATGTAAAATTGAGTGGCAAGTTCCGCTGTCTTCCTCACATAGTTGTGGCGCTTCTCCATTCGAAGACGAGCAAACCGTAGAGCTGATTGCCCACCTCTTCCATGTTTCTTTGGAAGGTCAACACTAAATTTATGAAGAATCTCTCTGGTATTACCACTTAAAGTCCCAAAAAGGGTCCCATTACCATCCATGATAATAAAACCAAACTTGTCATCAGATTCTAAAAGCTCATTCAGCGCTTCTGTATGAAACTTGTTGTCACAAAGGTAAAGGGATGCATTAATTGGCCTAAACGGCTCAAAATCGATTGTGACCTTCTTTTCTTTCCCTTCCTCATTTACAATTGTTCCTGTGTAGAGCACAAGCCCGTTGGGAGGAACTTTGTTGTAAAGTTTAAGTCTTTGCTGCGCAGATGTAATCGCCCCAAGCACAGACTGGCGATTCACCCTACTTTTAATGTTGGAGGCAGTACCAAATTCATCACCCAACATCTTGGTAACACGGGATACTTGATCTCGTGGAGGCATGATTAGAGAAATCATGCTTGTACCATTGCCTCTAGCAGCTTCGAGAGCTTTGATCAATTTCTTGATCTTCCATATCTCAATGTTCTTATCAGCTTCTTGACCATCAGCCATTGTGATAGTAGATACAGAAAAAGTAGTTGATTACCTGCACAAACAGCATTAATCAATTCACGCATTTCAGAACAAAAAGGAGATGAACAAAAGTGCTAGGAATCCAAAATCAACAATGAAAAAAAAAAAAAAAAAAAAAAAAAAAAAAAAAAACGAAAGATAAAATACCAATAAATAAAAAGGTCAAATATGCATGAACACAAGTTATGCAACTCACTTTTCACCAAAAAATAAAAAGTTGTGTAACTCATAAAGGCTGTGAATTAATTGGTGAATCAGAAAAAAGTATCATCAGAGCCAATCATAAGTTATGTCTAGCAACTCCAAAACATTATTAGCAATGTGAACCAACTATAACCACGGTGATACTATCCTGAATACCTATTTCAAGTGAAGGTTCAACCTTCCAACAAGAACTATCAACATGTTCCAAAAGAACATGTGTATCTTCAGCCACATTACTGGCCAAAATGAGACATTATCACGTCATTACATACATACCAACTGAGTCTACTTGAAAATACCATACATGCTTTCACATAGACATGTCCACCACATGGATTCCAAAAACAAAATCTTACCGCACTTGAGAATAAAATATAGTCTCACTTCATATAATATTCCTTCAATGCCAAACCATTTTAACATTAAACTTAATTGTCAACTATCCACTTGTGATACTAAAATATAATTTCAAAGTGCTTACTAGCCAAAACGCTTTAATACATTGGGCATCACGTAAATAGGAGAATGTCGAATCGGTTCCTATGCTTTCCTAATTATAATTAGTCATGCTATTGCTCCAAAATCCACCAAAAAGTATAACATCACACAAAAAAAATGAGAACATGGAGCAACATTAAAGCTATGGCAAAGTACTTTAACCATTAACACATGTAGGTTGCAGAAACTAAATATCTAAATAAATAAAGGTAACACAGTTTAGTAAAAGTTCAACATCCACAGAACAATCAAGAGCAGATTTAAAAAAAAAAAAAAAAAAAAAAACCAAAACCAAAAACCAAAAACCAAAAATTAAAAAACCGAAAGCAAGTCTAAATAGATCTTCTTTATAAAGATTCCCTACTTTAGAATAATAATAATAATAATAATTAAAAATTAGATCTTTAACTGACAATTTAATAATAATAATATTTTTTTATATATATAATTCTGACATTATATTGAAAAATAGACTATATAATAAAATTGGGAAAAATAAAAATATTGTTCGCTAAAATCTAAAAAAAACATAAAGACAAAACTAAATAATTTAAAGGAGAGAGGAAAAAAAAAAAAAAAACACGACAATCAAATCGGGCTATTACAAAATTTATAATCAGATGTCCAACAAAAAATTAGATCTTTAACTGACAATTTAATAATAATAATAATAATATTATATATATATATATATAATTCTGACATTATATTGAAAAATAAACTATAAAATAAAATGGTATAAATAAAAAGATTGTTCGCTAAAATCTAGAAAAACATCAAGACAAAACTAAATAAATAAAAAATAAAAAAATAAAAAACACAACACGACAATCAAATCGCGCTATTACAAAATTTATAATCAGATATGTCCAACAAAAAATCAGCGACAAATAACATAATCGAATCATTAGAAATCACGAAAAATCAAAGAGAAAAATACAGCAATAGCATCAATAACAACAAATCATAAAATTCTGAAAAAACAAAAGTACCAAATATGTTCGAATCAAAAGTGAATTATAGATTGAAAGATAGAAAGAAAGAGAGAGAGACTGACGAACCTGAAAGGTGGTTTCGTGCGTGTATCGTAGGCCGCCGAGGTTTGATTAGAAAACTACAAAGAAAGAAGAGGTTGTGAACTTTGTGATTCTCTCTTTGAGGGTTTATATATCTCTTTGTGTTGGTTTTGGACTTTTCGAAGGGATGGTGGGCTGAGTTAGATTTTTATTAGGAGTTTTGGTTTGGGTTGGATTCGTATGGCTTTGTATTTTTTATTTTTTATTTTTTAAGAAAAAATTTTAAGTTAATGTAAATTGCACCCTCTTTATTTTTGTTCAATTAAATCAAATATTTTATCCAATTTCATTAAAAAAAATCCATTAAAAACATATTTTTCTCACCTGAAAAAAAATTTATAAAATTAATAAAAATAATTTATAGATTTTTTATGTGAGATTTTTTTTTCAAAAAATATTATTTATTAGTTAATTGCATATTAATTGGCAATTTTTTAACAGAATTTGATCAAAAGCCTAAATTGAATAAATTTATAAATTTAGAAAACTCAATTGAATGAAAATAAAGTTAAAAAACTTAAATGAATTTCAATTAAATCTAAAGAGTGTAAATTTGCTTTTTTGCCAAAATTTTATTTATAGTTATTAGTTTTTCTTTATATAAGAATAGTTATTAGTTGATTTGTAGGGAAACCGGACGAGTCTGCCTCTAGTTATTAGTTCAATTAAGTTATGTGAACACCATATATATAACTATAATATTATTATATAATTAAGTGGTTTATGCCTTTAAATTAATAAGTCTTAGGACACATATAATGATATAATATGAACTTGTAATGACACTTATAATCCTTGCTAAGAGTGTTGTAACTTTGATACATTTTGATGTTTCTAATAAGACATCTAGAGTTCGAATTCCCTCATCCTATTGTAACTATTGAATTATAAAAAAAAAAATGATGACATCTATAATCTCAATAGGCTGGTCATAGTGAGCTATTAACTAGTTAACAGGTCGAGTTGGACTAAGCTGAAAAAGAAAAACTTCAACCCATGACCTTGCCCATTGGCAAAGCCTATTTTGTCTTTAGCAGGATGGACTACCCATAAGCTTGTGTTAACATCTTATTTTATTATTTTTATAAGAAAATAATCAATTTTTTTTTTTTATGAGGGAAGAATCAATCTTTTTTTGTAAAGTTCTTATAAATAAATAAAAAATTTGTAAAGGAAAGAATCAAATAATTTAAAACTTATTTAAATCTTTTTACGGTCAAATCTATTTAATTTTTTTGTTTCATTGATGGAAACCTATTTAATTTTTTTTATTAAGGCTTAAAATGGTTATTTTATTTTATTATCTTTTAATAAAAAAAAAATGTCAAATGATTAATTCAAAGTTGCTAAATTACTCTAAAAATATATATTTAGTAAACTAAGTTTAACACAATTACTTTAAATATCTTAGTGGTTAGGGGAATTTTCTTAAAAAAAATCATTTATAATATTTCAAGATCAATTCCCCATACTCTATTTGGGTTTTATCCTATTTATTTTGGTCACACAATCCCAAAAAAAAACTAAAAAAAAAGGAAGTAAATCTGGCCAACCCAACTTCCCATGTTTAGAATTCCATGAAATCTAATGAGTTATAATGTATAAGAGAAATGCTAACGAGTGTCTTTAGAGCACTCATTAATAATCCATTTAAATAAAATTTTTATGGGAAATGAAAAAAAAGTAATTAATATATTGACAGTTTTTTTCATTTTCCATAAAAGTGGTATCAAAACTTTCCTAAAATGGATTATTAATGAGTGCCCTAAGGGCACTCGATAGCATGACCTAATGTATAAAAATGATTTTCTAGGTAATCTTTCTCTTATAAGCAGTTCTCTCTCTTTCACTAAGTATCTTGGTAATGTTTTTTTTTTTTTTTTTTAATCAGTTTTTAGTGTAAACGGAGATTAAACTTCAGATCTCTTATGCAACCATTAGAGACTTTACCAGTTCTTTTTTTTTTTTTTTTTTTTCTTGACAAACAAACACACACACACACACAAGGGAGAGGAAAAGGAGTTCTAATACAAAAACACACCACAACTCTACTCAAAAACCATGGTAACTTTTAAAGGAGAATGTGGCAAGTTATACTACGTACACACAACATACTCTTTTAAGCAATGTAAGACAATTACCCATTCTTTTTTTTTTTTAGAAACAAACACACATGCACACACAAGGGAGAGGGAAAAAGATCTTACCGATTGAGCTAACTAAAACTCATACTATATTATTCATCCTAAATACATAAACCAACATTACTCATTTAGCATTCATAAAAAAATAATAATAATAATAACATTACTCATTTAACATTTCACCGTTTAACCTGTAACCAGCATTTCATTCCAATTATTTATTACAATTTTAATGTAATCAGCATCCTAAATATTGTGTTGTAATGAAAAATTAATACATTTACGCTAAATGTAGGTAAATTAATACATTATGGGTCATGCTAACGAGTGCCCTTAGCGCACTTATTAATAATCAATTTTAAGAAAGTTTTTATACTACTTTTATGGAAAATGAAAAAAAACTGTCAAAATATTAATTACTTTTTTTTTTATTTCCTATAAAAAAAAATTTTAAATGAATTATTAACGAGTGCCAGCATTTCCCATCATATATATGCTTCTCCGGTATACCTTCCCTCTTAGCACCACGCTAGCTTCTCACCTCTATCAAAAGACAACGAATCTGTTGCTAGTTAAAGAGTTATAGTTCGAGTTGTATCAGCCATCGACTTTGGCGATTGCGTTGTCATTGATTCAAGAAAAATCTCCATTTTTTCAATTTGCTAATATTATTTGGAATTTATATTTAAGGAAATAGTGACTGTGTGTGTTAATCTTTTTTTTTTTTTTTTTTTTTTTTTTTTTTTTTTTTTTAATTTGATCTAATAGCATTTTATTGGGTGGAATAAACATGGGTATTCATGCGAAATTCTTATTAAATTTACGGTTTTGTTTGTTTTAATGAAAAATCTTAAATGAATATAGTTTTTAGCTTCTTTTTTTTTTTTTTTTTTTTTTTTGTATTTGGCAATATTACGGGAAAAAAATGTCAAAGAATAACTATCTCTTAACTTATCGCTAGATGGAAAACAACTTTATTTCACTCCAAGCTAAATAAAGGAAGTCAAAATATACTTTTCCAAATCATTTTATAGTTGCTATCAAATATAGAAAAATGAGATAATTTTCTATAAAATGTTTTTTTTTTTTAATAATTCATTTTCCATAAAATGTCGATGTCGAAACAAATGGAATATTAATCTCTCTTTAAATAAAGGATTACAATGGTAAGAAATGAATATTAATAACTATGGTATTTTATCAAACTTTATATCTGGAAAAACTAAAATAAAGAAAATCATATTTTGATGAACTTTTCAATACATTGCACCTCACTATTTATAAGATAGAGGGTAAAAGGATCAAGATTTGTGTGTAAATTTGGAAGTAAATTTACACTAGAATAAGAAAGAACATAAAGGCCCTCTATATGTTTTGTTGGATAGAAAGAGCATGTGTATATAATGCAATATGTGTAGTTTAGGAATAATATAGATGTGAGAACTGTAAACAGTTAACAATCCTCAATTCTCAAATGGCGTCAAATTCTCACATACTCTTCTTCCCGTTCATGGCTCAAGGCCACACCATCCCCCTACTTGACCTTGCAAAACTGCTTTCTCGTCGAGGCTTCAAAGTAACAATCCTCACTACTCCATCAAATACCTCTACTATAAGCTCATACATTTCACAATTCTCAAATATCCATCTTAAAGTAATTTCATTCCCTCAAGTCCAAGGCCTCCCCAAAGGCTATGAAAACATGTCCCAACTCTCACACGATCAACTCCTTCCATTCTTTACAGCAACGAAACAACTTCAACAACAGTTTGAGAAAACCTTAGAAGAAATGTCCAAAGTCCAAGACCTTCCAGTTTGTGTTATTTCTGATACATTTTTAGGTTGGACAAACACGTCGTGTCGCGTTTTTCGTATTCCCCGGTTGGTGTTTCATGGCATGGGAGTGCTTCCAATGGCCGTAAAGAAATCTTTGGTCATTCACCAAACATACAAAGAAGTAGACACTGATACAGAACCGTTGGTTGTGAAAGGAGTGCAATTTGGCTTCACACTCACAAGAGCTGATTTGCCAAATTCAATAAGGGAGAGGGAACCTAGTGTTTCTCAATTCTTTCTAGACTCTGAAATATATGATATAGGAAGTTGGGGTGTGATTGCCAATAGCTTTGTTGAGCTAGAAAAGGACCATGTTGCTTCATTGGAATCCTTGTATGGAAATAACACAAGGGTTTGGTGTGTTGGTCCTTTATTATTGTATGATCAAATTGAGGGAGTGAGAAACGGGCCAAGTGGGCCGAACCCATCTACAAAATGGGCCGAATGGTTAAACCAACAAGTGAGAGAAAAGTCAGTAATATATGTGTCATTTGGATCACAATCCAATTTGTCAGAGAATCAACTGGATGAATTGGCACATGGGTTGGAATTATCAGGACATGATTACATCTGGATCGTCCGCTCAAAGACTTGGAATCCACCTTGTGATGGTAGAGGACTAATTGTGAGAGAATGGGTGGATCAAAGGTGGATCTTGGCCCATGAAGCAATTGGTGGGTTCTTGAGTCACTGTGGTTGGAACTCAGTGTTGGAAAGCTTGTCAGAGGGAGTTCCGATTTTGGCGTGGCCCATGTTTGCTGAGCAACACTTAAATGCCAAGTACTTGGTGGAGGAACTCAAGGTGGGACTCCGAGTTCCAAACTTGAATAGGGCCATGAAGATTGTGAGTCGCGAAGCAATATGTGAAGGAGTGAAAGAGTTGATGGGAGGAGAAAAGGGATTCAAAGCAAGAGAGAATGTAGTTGAGCTTGGGAGAATGGCAAAAAGATCAGTTCAGGTCGGTGGGTCTTCTTATAATAACCTTAATGAGCTTGTTAACCAAATAAGTCATATAAGTGCTCTTGCGACGATAATGTAATATGTAATATCCTCAATCTTTTCCTACCTACCTTTGTCAATCAAATTTTTTTTTTTTAACATGTTGTTCATTCATGTGATTACATGGATTTATGACATAAATAATAATAATAATGTTCTTTTTCCATTTCTATGTGTACTACTTGTCTGATTGTATTTCTTAAAGGAAACCTTGTAGTCTTAACTCTTAGGTTTGTACGAAACAGTAAGTATTTTCCACAAAAAAATTGGTAAATTAAGGAAGCCAATTCCTTTAAATTTTAAATTCTGTCATATGTGTAAGGAATATGTAATCCAACAATTAGATTTTCATAATTCACATCCAAAATTTGATGGCCGGGCATATTTTCTTTTTTCCACCTGCAGAACGCGCACAACCCATGTAATAAAAATATAAAATATATAAACCTCACAGAGTGGGGCTACAGGCATTGAGAAAAACACAATTTTTCACTCCCTTCTCACAAGCAATCACATCACTCAAGAGTCCCACTAAGATACAAATGTGAGAAGGGAGTGAAAATTTACATGTAGGTTTCCGGTGCCTACAGCATTTTCTGTTCTTTTACCTATGGAAACTAGGATTGTATCTTGAATCCAATTCACCAAGGACATCCACCAAACATATATGCAAATGATAAATGTATTCAACAGCATTAAAAACATATATTAAAAGTCATAATGATGGAGTAAACTTCACGAGGACATAACAGAGCAGTTTCAACAAAACCACAGGCTCAGAGAACTGGGAGTCTCAATCAGTCAAGAAGCAAATTTGATATAGCGCAAAAAGGTAGCTCACACAATCCCCCGAAGCAATGGAAATACCTAATAAAGCACATTATTCTTCATGTGACTCCCTTCATGCTGCTCCCATCCAAGAAACATAATTCCAATAATTTTTTTTCGGAATAATCCAAAATATAGATGAAATCACCCAATTAAGATTCTCGGGTATTTCTGCAATCTCCTTCAAGAAAGAAGAGACCATGGAAACAAAATATCCAAAACAGGGTTAGGGAATAAAAATTCAATCAAGTGCCAACTGAAAAATTAGTAGAAGCATGGAACAGAGAAGAAAACAAATTAAAAACTTACACATATTTTGCAATGGTTTTGAGATCCAAATTCCAACTCCGGGGCAGCAGCAGCAAGCGCATATCGCGCTCTGGTGCAGGCCTTTTTGCCCCATTCTCCTGCACCAGCATTGGGGAAAAGTTCATTGATTGTTATTCGGAATCATCATAAACTTCACCATCGTCAGAAAACTCATCAAATGATCTTATATCTAGCTGGTAACGGAGTATTCCCCCAATCCCACCAAAACCTCTGCAGAACTGGGATCCCTCTTGAGATTTGTTGGTGACAAATTCAAGTGTACAACCAAACTTCTTGTATTCAGTAGCAAACCACTCCAGCAGAGATGTCTTTTCCTGCACCTCTAATTCAGTAGAGCCAACAGGAGCACGGAAATTACTCTGATCAGCCTCTTGCTCCTTATTCAAGTGCTTTATGATAATCTCACCAGTAGTGCTATTTTTTAACACATACCTATTAATATCCAGATTTTCCCATACAATAAGTATCTCAACAGCACCCATCTCCAAAGTTTTCAGCGTATCATCCACGCCAAAAACATATTTCCCAGTGTCCTGGCTAATCTCCTCAAAGTATTTGCCTATCAAGCGCTTCTCCTGAATAAATTTCACATTGGACAGGATCTCTGATGACAGTTCAATGGCCTGATTGAAACCATTCTCCCCTCCATAAGAGACATCTACCACATTTAATATTTTGGCTTGAAGACGAGGATCAAACATGTCTGACTGACTAAGCTCAGTTTTGAAGTCAGCAGACCCAGCAAGTATTAATCCGGAAACATTGGGTTGGCTGGTGGCAGCATTGATGTAAAATTGAGTGGCAAGTTCCGCTGTCTTCCTCACATAGTTGTGGCGCTTCTCCATTCGAAGACGAGCAAACCGTAGAGCTGATTGCCCACCTCTTCCATGTTTCTTTGGAAGGTCAACACTAAATTTATGAAGAATCTCTCTGGTATTACCACTTAAAGTCCCAAAAAGGGTCCCATTACCATCCATGATAATAAAACCAAACTTGTCATCAGATTCTAAAAGCTCATTCAGCGCTTCTGTATGAAACTTGTTGTCACAAAGGTAAAGGGATGCATTAATTGGCCTAAATGGCTCAAAATCGATTGTGACCTTCTTTTCCTTCCCATCATCAGTTACAATTGTTCCTGTGTAGAGCACAAGCCCATTGGGAGGAACTTTGTTGTAAAGTTTAAGTCTTTGCTGCGCAGATGTAATTGCCCCAAGCACAGACTGGCGATTCACCCTACTTTTAATGTTGGAGGCAGTGCCAAATTCATCACCCAACATCTTGGTAACACGGGATACTTGATCTCGTGGAGGCATGATTAGAGAAATCATGCTTGTACCATTGCCTCTAGCAGCTTCGAGAGCTTTGATCAATTTCTTGATCTTCCATATCTCAATGTTCTTATCAGCTTCTTGACCATCAGCCATCGTGATAGTAGATACAGAAAAAGTAGTTGATTACCTTCACAAACAGCATAAATCAAATTACACATTTCAGAACAAAAATGAGACTAGCAAAAATGCTAGGATTCCAAAATCAACAGTGAAAAAAAATGTGAAAGACAAAATATCAAGGAAAAAAAAAGTCACATATGCATGGACACAAGTTATGTAACTCATGAAGGCTGTGTATTAATTGATGAATCAGGAAAAAAAATTATATATATATATATATACATATATATCATCAGAACCAATCACAAGATATGTCTAGCAACTCCAAAACACTATAGCAATATAAACCAACTATTACCAAGTTGACACTATCCAGAATACCTATTTGAAGTGAAGTTTCAACCTTCCAACAAGAACTATCAACATGTTCCAAAAGAACATGTCTATCTTCAGCCACATTACTGGCCAAAATGAGACATTATCATGTCATTACATATTATTATGAAACATGGAGTGATAAAAACATAGCACTTTTATCATGAGGTTAATAAAACACTACAGGGGCATTTGGTTCGCTATGATGTGTCCTTGATGTGATGCAAATTGCGGTGATGTGACATTAAGGTTTTTGGTTTATTTTAATTTTTCTAACATTACCATAATCTAAAATTACAAAATATATCACATCACCTTAATCTCATCACTTTTCTAAACAATGTAATGTTACATTCTTGTACTGAGATTACATTAATGTAAGATGACAATAATGTAATATTATGATGTAATATAACATCACAGCGAACCAAACACCCCCGTAGGTATTACTAGAACTGCTTCCAATTTAACAAACTTCCTCACATTTGCAATGTTGTAATGAAATTGGTACCGAGTCTACTTGAAAATACTATACGTACAGGCATATAGACATATACCACCACATGGATTCCAAAAACAAAATCTTACTAACATGAACTTGAAAATAAAATGTAATCCCACTTGATATAATATTCCTTCAATGCCAAACTATTTTAACATTAAACTTAATAGTCAATTCTCCACTTGTGATACTGAAATATAATTTCAAAAGTGCTTACTAGCCAAAATGCTTCAATACATTAGGTATCACATAAATAGGAGGGGTATCCACCAAAAAGGTACAATATCACACATAAATTGAGAACGTGGAGTAACATTAAAGATATGACTTGTGTTTATCATGAATCTATGGCAAGGTACCTCTGCAACAGACACATGCAGGTTGCAGAAACCAAATACCAAAATAATTAAAGATAACACAGTTTTGTTAAAAAAAAGTCCAATAGCCACAGAACAATAAAGAGCAAATGCTTTAAATCAAAAAACCCAAAAACAGAAATCAGAACAGAGCAAACAATCATAGCGAAACTCATGTTCACACTTCACAATCGCAGCGTATAATGTAAATTTTGCAAGCCCTGTTTGGAGCATAAAAGTTTTCTCTAAATTATGTATTTCTTTAGTAAGAAGATCAAGAATGAAACAACCACCAAAACAGAAAGAATTAAAACTTAGCCCATCCGGGGCGAATTACCGTAGGTTTTACGGGCTAGAGACAAGTCCAAATGGTTCTTTCTTTAAAAAGGTTTCCTATGTTATCAAAACAAATTAAAAATTATATTTTTATCCGAAAATTTGAAAATATAATAGTTTTTTTTTTCTAAATAAGAATATAATTCAGAAATTATATTGATGAACAAACATAACAAACAAAGAGCAAAAGCTCACACACAGAGTCCTTCAAAAACTACCAAACTAAGATTGCTAGCTTACAAATCAATAATAGTTTCAACAAACTACAGAATATTTAATGGCAATAAAATAAATTTTTTTAAAAAAATTGTGCACTAAAATCTAGAAAATATAAAGACAAAACTAAATAATTTAACCCAAAAAAAAAAAAAAACACAACAATCAAATCAGGCAATTACATAATTTATAATCAGATATATCCAACAAAAAATCAGAGACAAATAACATATTCGAATCATTAGAAATCACGAAAAATCAAAGAGAAACACACAGCAATAACAACAAATCACAGAATTCTGGAAAAACAAAGTACAAAATATGTTCGAATTGAGAGAGAGAGAGAGCTGGACGGACCTTTCAAGGTGGTTTTGTGAGTGAATTCTAGGTCGCCGAGGTTTGATTATAAAAAGCAAAAAGAAGAAGAGATTGTGGATTGTAGACTATAGTGATTCCCTTTTCTTTTTTCGGCTCTTTTAGTGTTTGTGGGTTGGTTTTCGGCGTCTTTTCGAGGGGTTGGTGGGCCGAGTTAAAATTTTATTTTTGAGTTTTGGTTTGAGTAAAATTTAAATGAAAAATAAAAAAATTATATAAGTAAAAATAATATAAATTTGAAAATCAAATAATATATATACATGTATATATATATATATATATACACACTAGACTCATCCCACGCACTTTGCCCATGCAAAAATGCTCTTTTTTAATTTTTAATTTTTTTAGTATTACAATGTTTAAGAGTGATATATAAATAACAATGTGTATTTTTTTTTTTTAAGAAAGAGGTAAGGTAACATAAAATAGTGTTTAAAAATGAGATAGAGATAATGTCATAAGTTTTAGACTGAATGGAGAAGATAAAAGAAAAAACCTAAAACTTAAGAACAATAAATTACTCTTTTAACAAGTTTGTGTTTTTTAATTTAAAATTATTTAACTAAAAGATAAGGGTATTTTAGAAAGTTTAAGAATTTGTGTAAGGATATTTTAGTATGCAAAATATTGAAATCCAAAAAAAGAATTCTCTTACTAGTAGCACTAGACTCATCACATGCACTTTATGCGTGCAATAATTTTTATTTTTATTTTTATTTTGGTTTAGTGTTATAATGCTTAAAAATGATATATAAATAACTGTGTGTATTTTTTTTTTTTTTTTTTAAGACGGATGTAAGGTAACGTGGAATAATGTTTAAAAATGAGATAGAGAACCGTAAGAAGATGAAACCCAATGGAACATTTTAATTTATTGATTGGGATAAGAATTGTGATAAGTAAAAAAATTTGAGATTTGAACAAAAGAAAAATGATATACGTTAGTGTGAATGGATGGAGATTTGCATAATTATATAAAATTTGGATAACAAAAATTTTGGAATGTTTTAAAGAATTAAAAAAAAAACCGTAGAAATTTCGGAATAAGAATGAGTAGTTTTGTATTTTTTTTTTTTTTTATAAAAATAATTGAAGTATTTGAGTTCAAATAAATAACAAATATAGATAGGAATCAGATATTTGAATACAAATGGGTGGTAAAAATAATGGTTTTTTTTTTTTTGGTACATGAGATAGTATTACTTTTTTAACCTATTTTGCTTTTTAGGAAAAAAAAAATTAAATTAAAGGGTATATTATTTCAGAATTTGTATGAGGATATTTTGGTACGCCAAAAATTGAAAACAAAACAGGAGAATCCTCTTATAAATAGTCAGATAAATGGATATATATATATATATATATATATATATATTTGAAAAAAAAAAAAAAAGAGTCAAAACCATCTCTAGATTCTAGAGTCTAAAAATATAGAGAAGAGATGTTTATCTATCCCACTTATAGAGCAGAGCGCAATAAGCGAGACTGTAGACCAAATAACAAAAAAAGAATTAAGAGAAGCAAAAATCTAGATAGCAAAATCAAGGTAATAAAATTCAGTGGATTGGCTTAAGGGTGATGGGGAGTTTCAATCTATTTGACCCAATTTGATCCGTTGCATATGTAAGTTTGTCTTACGGTAAAATATTATTTTGGTCCCTAAATTTTACCAAAATTTGTTTTTTTTTTCTTAAAATTTAAAAAAGTTTATTTTTCATCATTAAACTTTGCAAAGAGTTTTTTTACTAGTTTAAAGACAAAAATATAGATTAAAAAAATATTTTTAATAGTTTAGGAATGAAAAGCAAACTTTTTAAAATTTAGATATGAAAAAAAAATTTAGATAAAATTTAGAAATCAAAATAATATTTTACCTTTTTTATTTTATTATAGTTATTAGTTGATTTGTGGGAAAACCCCAATTTATTCTACCAAAGTTAGATGGCCATCCAACCATGCTGGTTAAGGGGTGTCCTTTAACTTAAGGGCAAGGGTGGAATGATTTTACATGTTGGCTTGTCCACCCTTTGTGAATATTATAGTTATTAGTTGAAGGCTATGAATATTGCATAGCTTTGTTCATGAATGTATATAATTATATATTTTTATTGAGAAACAATAAGTAGCTGGTACATAAATTGAAAAACATATGTGAATCAAAAATCTGGTAGCAAAATGTTAATAGTATTAGTGTAAAACTATTATTTAAAGGAGTAGGCACATAGCAATTAGGTAGAGCATTGACCTGACACAATTATGGTTTTTAGGACTCAAATTTTATTATATAGTATATAAATTATAGCTTATAAAATAAAGATAGATCTGAATTCAAATATTTTATTTTACTTTTTGTGTTTTACTTATATTTCACCCATTGTGGTATTCCATGTTGTCAGATATGGGTCCATACATATCATGTGTCTTACTAGTAAACTCAATGGTCATGTTGCTATTATGAATTATACTTGCCTAGTATTGCATTTGAAGGGAAAAAAATGGCAAAATAAACCACCCGTGTTTAGGGGTGTGTATGGGTCAAATTGGGTCAGGTTGAGGGGTTTTTTCAACTCAACCCACATGGTGGCTTAAAAAAATCCAACCCAAGTCAATCCATCATAAGAGTCCAACCCAACCCAACTCACGTGGATTGGATTGGACAATTTTTTTAAATTACTATTATTATTATTATTAAATTGAGCATTAGAACAACACCACCACAAATATGAAAAGTTTTATAACCAAATAATCTTAAACATAATACCAAACTAATACAAATTATATGAGGAGAACTTAGGGTTTGGATTTTATTTAGGGCTCAGAATAGGAGAGAGAGAGAGAGAGAGAGAGAGAGAGAGTAACATGAGATAAGAAGGAGATTGAAATGAGGAGAGCTTAGGGTTAATGTTTTATTCAGGAAAGGAGCCAAAAAAGTATTTTTTTTTTATAAAAAAATTGTATATTATATTTTTTTGAATTTTAAATATATATTAAATATATATGGGTCAGGTCGGGTTAGGTAGATTTGTGAATCTTATGATCTGAACCCAACTCAACACACTGTAAAAAAAAAAAATTCACAACCCAACTTAACCCAACAACCCCTAAAAACCGACCTAACCCAGCGGGTTGGGTTGAATTGGGTCAGTTTTGGCAGGTTGGCTACACAACTTTACTCTTGTTTAACAATTTTGTTAAATAGCTTTTTCTCTCTGCTAAACAACTTTAAGCTAAAGTTTATGTTAAAGGTTTTTAGTATATTGTTCCAAATTTTTATAATAGAAACAAGGAATTGACGAAAATGTTGGTGTTTATTTTCCAAAATGACACCTAATGAGCACCTTTTTTTTTTTTTTTTTTTTTTTTTTTTTTGTGGAAATAGTTACTATATTTTATATGCTACTAACTCCATATCTCGAGCCATTCTCCCCTCCTAGACGCCCAAGCACTTTGCGCATGGAGAGGTGTCAGTTAAGTTATAAGGCTCTTGGCTAATGCCCACCCATTTTGAGATAGAGGAAAGCTAATAATAGTAAAATAAAAATAAAAATAAAAAAGGATAAATTTCACCTACATACCCTAATGTTTGGCCTAATACCAATCAAGTCCAAAGGATTTAAAAATTGATCACTCCAGTCTTTAAACCCAAATGGCTTGTAATGCAGTTACCTATTTTTAAAACTCTCTTCTTTCTCTCATCTGTCTCCTTTAGCCTCTCTCCTCTCCTTCTTTGACTCGGATTAGAAGAAGAAGAAATTGAAGAACACATTCCCAATAAAAAAACAAGAAAACAAAAGCTTGAATGGAACCAACAATCAAAACAAATTTTCATTTAGTGAGAGTTAAACACAACAAATTAGTTAATTTGAATATTTAAACCCAAATCAAAGAACTTGCAATCAAGAAACATACCAAAAATTACCCTCAACTCAAAATCAAAATCCAATCTCAACTTCAAACCAAAACCAAACCCAACAAATCAAAACTTCCTCTAAGCTAAAACCCCCCAAAAATCTTCTCAAACTCACAAAAATGTCAAACTCCCAGCACAACTCATTCCATTACCAAAACTCTGGCTCTCTATGAAAAATCTTCATCACATCTCTATGTTGTAACCAAGTTGAATCAATGAGTGACCCATCGAGTGTGAAGGTCACCTCAGGAGCTTCCCACTCTTTTGATTCATGATCTCATCCACTTGCAATTGCAACTCTTTGCTTTCAGTGAGTGACCTGTAGAGTGTGAAGGTTGTAAATGTATGGATCACAGCCTGGTTAAGAACATGGCCGTGCATGCGTTCTGTGATAGTGGCTATGGAGGATGAATCGACATGGGAAATTTTAGAGGCGACAACCACACACCTCCGCCGATCCAAACCAAAAAACCCAACTCCTCCAACCCCAATCCAAACTAAAACCCACAAAATTCCAAAACTGATAACGCCTTAAAATGTATACTTATTATATATTTATGTAGGCGTTATCTCCTTATTACTATACTTAATTTGTATAATTAAGCCATGATTTGCATTAGTCCCTATTATTTATCTTTACATAATTTCTTGAATAAGATGTCATTCATTGTGTGTAATTTTCTACTTTCAGGAAATCATGTGAGAAAGATGAGTTTACAAGAATTTGTGAGAGAATGGAAGCCAAACTAGAATTAAAGTGGAGCTAAAGGACCATGTTTAAATGTCTAAAGAGGTGCAGCTGGAGTGCTTGGGTCATCTACCATGTTTGGAAGCTTCAAATAAGGAAAGCAATCAAAGAGGTAGAATTTGAAAAGGAAAAATCAGATTTGAGCACTAATCAGTATTTCGGGTGTATCTCTCTCCTCAAAAATCCAATTGACACAAGGCCAAATGGGTTGGAACCATGACTTAAATATCTACAACTTTCCAGTTATGAGCTTTTCGAAATTCTCAAGTTTTGAAGGATTAACTCACAAGTTACTGCTGTAAACTGATGGAATTAAATGTGAGTGCAGCGGAAAATAAGTTTTGAACGGATCTACTTCATTCAATATTGATAACATGTGTAAAGTAAATTTCAGAATTATGAGAACAAGAGATCGTACCTTGAAGCGATGAGTTTCAAAACCGAAGATTGAAGCACTTGGGAATACTCTTAATCTTCACTCCAATTCCACTAATCGCCCAAGATGTGTGGTCTCTCAAATTGGTAACAAAGGGATGATGTGTGAGTACCAAAAACTCACTTCCACACCACTACAATGGTGATTTTCTTACCAATTATTTTCTGTACGTTTTTCCCTTTGTTTCTAACCAATATATCTAATTGGGCTAGCCTTTTGGGCTTTACCAATTGGGCTTAAGTGTGTGGCTTGGAGTGGGACCAAAAGGGACCAATAAGACACTAGCTCCAATGGGCCTTGGGCTTTTCTGTCAACTCTTGACAAGTCCAAAGTTACCATTAACTATATTTAATACCACTATATAAATATAGTTGCACTCTAGGTCTTATCTATATATTATATCCCAAGACTTTATTATACATGCAACCCCTTCATAAAATATTCGTAGTAATACAAAGTCATTAATATAGACTGCCACTTTGTATATTACTACATCTTGATCCTTGAGTACCCGGTTTAATCCTTAATGTTATTCATTATATATTTATGAAATCCAATTCCATAAATATATACTTTAGTCTTACTAAAGTGGTTAGGCCTAACTCTCTGAATAACAAACTCATTAAACTTATCTCAAGGGAATATTTTATATCTCTGTTAAGAGACTATGAATTCCATCTTGAGAATACATGTTCCATCAACACTTAATGTGGCTGCCCAACATACTGAGGTTTTGACCATTAATATAGATCTCACTCCTGATATATCAAAGCAACCTACATCTTATGATCAAGTCCATTATTCTCTCAGGATTAAGAGTTCATGCAAATACAAGTCATGAGATTTATTATTCATTTGACAGTCCTTAGGCAAATAATAAATCTCATGGCGGTCCAGTTCAATATGTCTTAACTCTTAAAACATATTAACACATCAACTAGAAGTCTCCACTTCCATGATCAAGACAAATCATCGTAGTTGATATGTTATAGTCTTCGCAGATGAAATGCCCAATTTCATCACCGACTACGAACTATACTTCTGAGTTTACAAAGAACTTGTGATTTATATCTTCTGTGACTATTCACATAAATCACATACTATGCATCTCATGGACTATATGATAATGTCCGAATATTCATGTTACCATTATTTCAGATAATAATAAAACAAATTTATTAAACATAATATTAAGTCATACATAATGTCAAACACAATGTCACACTTAATATTATACATAGCATCTAACAATAGGATTTAAGGGCACCAATCCTAACATAAACCTAGATGAAAATTAAAATAGTAAAAAGTTATTTTTCTTTGGGCACTTTTGACATTAGGGTTTGGAGGGGAGGCTGTGTAGAACGAATTTTGGAGAGAAAACCTTGTGTTTTCCTTTCTCTAATGGCAGCTTAAACTCTTTTCTAGAGCTAGGGGTTATGTTTCTTCTATATAGTATGAATATTCAATGTGATTCTTTCTAGGATTTTATCAACAACATATTTGATTGTTCAATTACATTTCTTTTGATGTATTAGTTCTTCCATGCTTTCAATAAGTTCAATAATTTTTTCCTTATTGTTTAGATGAATTTCTAATAGTTTCAAATAGAAATCAGGTTTTAAAGTGAATGAGTTTTTCTGAAAACTTTTCTAACCACATTATTAATCTAGGTTATCATGCGTTCTTGAATTGTTTCAGTTCAACTGAATCATAAGTATTTAATTGTATAAGAACAATCAATTATGAAATATATAATTTCTTAGATCACAAAGAATTTCATATTGATATAGGAAAACACCCCGATGCCCTAGTATTTACATTATTGATTTAAATCAATTTTTATTATTATTCTTGTTAACAATCACCAAGCAAAAGTATTTTTCTTCTTTACCCAAATTTTGTTTAATTGTATTGTCTTTGAATCTATCCTGCTCCTTGTGGTTTGACCTCGGTACTTTGAGAATTATATTGCTACAATCTCCTGCACTTGGGAGTGAGCAAGCAAAAAACCCAAATCCTCCAACACAGATCTAAGCAAAACTCACAAACCACCATGAACCCACCACCGTGGTGCACCATAAAGACAAAGAGAGGTTAGAGAGAAGGATGAGGAAGCCAGAGGGAGAGAAGAGAAAGAAGAGCTCTGGGACGAAAGAGAGATTTAAAGAGGTTTGACATAGAGAGAGTAAAACAAAAACAAAAAAGGTAACGGTGTTACATGTTGTTTGAGTTTAAGGACTGGAGTAGTCAATTTTTAAATGTTTTGGACTTAATTGGCATTAGTCCAAACCTCAAGATATATTTGTGAAATTTACCCAATAAAATAATTGGTCATTGATTGAATTAATTAAATTTAAGTATGAAAATACAAAGCATTTATATTATGTTCTCTTTTGTTATTTCTCATATCTCTCCTGATGATAGCCCTTTATCATCAGATTAAGACACTAATCGGTTTTTGGTGTAGGTAGAGATTGAACACCAGATCTCTTATTCAATCATCAAAGACTTTACTAGTTAAGCTAACTAAAACTCACGTTATTTCTCATATCTAAACACTATCAATTTGGTCACACAAGGGCAATAACTTCAATGCACTTTATGGGTCGTTCTACAGTAACCCTACTTTTTTTAGTGGGTACGGTACCCACTAAAATCTTGACCCTCAATTCTAATGCTTTTAATCCAAATAGTATATTTAGGCCTTGTTTAGGAGGAGGGAATGGAATGGAATGGAAATGAATGAAAAGAATAATTATAGAATATTCTTCCATTCCCTTGTTTGAGAGTTTTAATGAAGGGAGTGGAAAGTCCATTCCCTTGTTTGGAAGTTTAAGTGGGAGGGAATGGAATGGGTAGGAGGGAACATTCATTCCTCTCTATTCCCTTAAAACCTTAAATTTTCATTTCCCCTGAAATTGGGGGGAATGGGAGGGAATGAAATTAGATTTAATGAATTTTTTACTAAACTCCCAAAATATCCCTATATATTTAACCCTTTATTTTAAAATAGAGGTTTAATAATAATATTGTCATAAAATGATTCCATTCCATTCACTTCATGTTACTCCTAAACAAGATTATTTGCATTCTATTCATTTTCATTCATTTCCATGCCTTTATTTTAAAACATCCAATCAATATTACTTTTGGTGTTTAGTACGAGAAAATCCACATTACTCCTGACATCTAGATTTTTAAGAATGTGATTCATTGCAATATGGATGCCTAGGATACAGCTATTTTTATGTTTGGGTTCATTGGGAATCTCTTAAGATTCCTAGGAACGTGAGATGATAATGTTTGGTTTATTCCTAGGAATCTTAAATGAATTATTTATTTTTCCCATTCTATCATTAAATTTGAATGTGAACTACCAAGTTCTTTAAAAAAAAAAAAAAAAATCTTCCTCTAAATAAAGAATGAAAAACAAAATATAAACTATTAATTATGACAAATTCATTAAAATTGTAGTCTAACATTTTAAAATGACAAGTACAATACAAAAATAACTATTTAAATTCTCAAATGCTTTATTCTTAATAATAATTTTTAAAAGAGCTTAATTAATAATAAAACAACCTGACAACGTTTAGGTTTATAAGGCAAGAGAAAAGATATTGATGATTTGTTTTATATTTTATCTTAATTGCTCAAATGATAAGGAAAAATGGTTAAAATTGTCAATTTATAAAAAAATACAATTTCCTTTAAGTTTGGGAATCTGGATATTCACATGTTTTAAAGGGAATCCACATTCCTATTGAGAGGGGTTTAAAGGGGGAATTTAGATTCCCCTGACATCTGATTCTCTATCGCGATTTGCAACCAAACATGAAAATCTTTAAACATTCCTTAGAATCCTAAAACATTACCCTGTATCAAACGCCACATTAATTCCATTCCTTTCCTTTACGTGATTGTTTGGATTGCGTCCAGTGTCTGGGGTCTGTGTTTAAACAGTGGGTCCCGTGTACTATTCATGAGACCCATAAGTATTTTTTTCAAAAAAAAAAAAAGTTTAAAACTAGGTCCTACGGTACTATTTACATGTAAAATTGAAAACCTTGACAAAGAGCCATATAGATGTTATTATGATAGAGAAGGATGGGGTTTCATGGAGATTGACAGGTATCTATGGGCACCCTAAAAAACTGAAGCGCATTGAGACATGGAATTTGATGCACCTACTTCATCAACAAGTCACACTGCGGTGGATATGCATTGGAGACTTCAACGAGATACTTTCGGCGAATGAAAAACAAGGAGGAGAACTGAGAAGTGAGTGGTAAATGGCGAATTTTCGAGAAGCGTGGGATGATTGCAGATTAAGGGACATGGGTTTTAAAGGTGCTCGCTTCACATGGTGCAATTGGAGAGATGAACGGGATTGAGTATATGTTAGACTCGACCGTGGGGTAGCTAATCAAGAATGGTATGATCTTTTTCCTTACTTTGAAGTTCATCATTTAAGTTTTTCAAATTCCGATCACATGGCCATTGGATTGTGTTTAAGAAGGCAATATCAATTTCAAATTAGGCTATTTAGAAAACAATTTCGTTTTAAGGAAGCATAGGTGAAGGATGAAGGCTATGAGGATATTATTGCAAATGCTTGGTCTGTTTCCTTCAGTGGGAGTCCTATGTTCCAGGTGTGTAATAAAATAAAAGAATGTAGGAATCAATTGTTAACTTGGAGTAAAAATTCACTGTGTTCCTTAGGCAAAAAGATTGAGGAAAAGCGGAATAGGCTGCAAGTGCTGGAGCAAAACAACAGGGATTCATCATGGGCTGAATGTGAAGCTCTTAGGTATGAAATTAATATTTTAATTGAGAAAGAAGAAATTTATTGGAAACAGAGATCCTGTATCAGCTGGTTGTGTGAAGGTGATTGTAATAGAAAATTTTTGATCTGCAAGGAGACAAAAAAACTTAATTGTCTCGCTAAAGGAGAT
This sequence comes from Quercus glauca, assembly GCA_023736055.1. NCBI lineage: Eukaryota > Viridiplantae > Streptophyta > Magnoliopsida > Fagales > Fagaceae > Quercus > Quercus glauca. Next base: position 31,558,323 of record CM043323.1, on the reverse strand, counting down.
GGATGGTACGGTGATAGAGAAACAAAGCGATATAGAAGGGTGATAATTCAAAAATTTTCAACTCTCTTCCAATCTTCAAATCCAAATGCCATTGAAGAAGTGATTGCTCATACTCCTAGAGTGGTTACTGAGGAGATGAATGATTGGCTTGTGAGAGATTTTCATCCAGAAGAGGTTCAATTCACCTTATTTCAAATGCATCCTTCAAAAGCTTTAAGCCCTGATGGTATGACCACTTTCTTTTAGCAAAAGTTTTGGCATATAGTGGGTGCTGATGTAACTAATGCTGTGCTTTCATGTCTAAATTCTGGAATTATACTTCAAAATATAAATAATACCCACATAGTACTAATACCCAAAACCAAAGACCCTAAATTAATCACACAATACTGCCCCATTAGCCTATGTAATGTGCTATACAAAATCATATTCAAAATGTTAGTTAACTGGTTGAAGCTCATCCTCAAAAATATAATTTTTGATGCGCTTTTGTCCCAAGAAGATTAATTACAGACAACATTTTAGTAGCATATGAAACTCTGCAACATGAAAAAGAGAAGGTTGGGAAAAGTAGGTTAGGTAGCTATTAAATTGGAAATGAGCAAAGTTTATGACCGTGTTGATTGGGGTTATTTACAAAGGGTGATGGAGAAACTGAGGTTTCATGCAAAATGGGTGCAATTGATAACGACATGCCTAACAACTGCTCATTTCTCTGTTTTAGTTAATGGCAATCCTACAAGTTATATCTTGCCTTCTAGAAGATTGAGACAAGGTGACCCTCTGTCACATTTTCTCTTTTTGTTTTGTGCTGAGGGACTTATTGCTCTAATCAGAAAAGCAGAATCAGATGGACTTGTAAGAGGAATGGTAGCTAGCAGAGGTGCTCCTTGTGTCTCTCATCTCCTATTTGCTGATGACGGTTTGTTTTTTTTGTCGTGCCTCAGTAAAGGAATGCCAACAGGTTAATTCTTTGCTTAATTTATATGAGGCTGCATTGGGACAAAATATTAATGCTGATAAAACTTCTCTTTTCTTTAGCAGTAACACTAGATTAGAGATTGAAGAATCATTTAAATAGGCATTGGGTGCAGAGACAGTTCCAGAATATGAGAAGTATTTAGGGCTGCCTAGTATAGAGGGGCATAACAAAAAAGCAGCTTTTGCTCCAATCATTGAAAGAGTCTAGAGTAAACTAAAGGGATGGAATGAAAAGATGATGTCTCAAGCTAGCAACTGGTTGATGAGTAGATTTTGAAGGGATGATGAGTAGATTTTGGTGGGGCCAAAAGACATAAGAAATGAAAGTACACTAGTTGAGTTGGCCTAAACTTTGTATGCCCAAGTTGATGGGAGGCGTTGGGTTTTGGGATCTCCATTCTTTCAACTTAGCTATGTTGGCCAAACAAGGATGGAGGCTACTAAAAAACAGACACTCTTTGTTCTATCGGGTCTACAAATAAAAGTACTTTCTCAATACACCTTTTTTAGAAGCTCCATCTCCAAAGTCAGGGAGTTTTGCATGGAAAAGTATATTGGCAGCCAGATTTGTCTTGGATAGTGGCTTAAGATGACTGGTAGGAACTGGAAATAAAATTCGACTTTAGCAAGACCGATGGCTGCCAACCCCATCATCATTCAAGGTGGTAACCTAGTGCTCCTCAATGTCAACAATGGCAACAGTGGATAACCTCATTGATTCAACTACAAGATCATGGCGAGCATCCATGATTGATCACATATTCCTCCCACATGAAGCTAAGGTTATTAAATCCATCCCATTGAACAATAGAGCGGTGCAAGACATCCAAATTTAGGCATACACAAACACAGGCGAATATTCGGTAAAGAGTGCGAATGCATATAAGATGATCTGAACTCAACAACTTAGTTCTTCTTATGGCCAATCATTCAATCATTCACAGAGCAATAAAATCTAGAAAGCGATTTGGGCGGTCAAGGTATGTAATAAAATCAAAACTTTCATTTGGAGAGCCTGTAGAGATATACTACCTACTAAAGCTAATATAACTAGAAGAAAAATTTTGTTTGATGCCAGGTGTGAATGTTGTGAGGATGGGGTGGAGACAACAGACCATGTCTTGCTAAGCTGTCCGTATTCATACGAGGTTTGGAGGTCCACATGCTCGAGAGAGATTATGACTCATTGCTCAAATCTTTCATTTGTGGATGTGGTTGATCAAATAGTGCAAAGAAAAAATGACCTAGAGATTGCAATGTTTTTCACAACCAGTTGGATGATTTGGAGTAAGCGAAATGAGGCTTGCTATGGTACTCCATGTATTGATCCCCCTTCTCTAGCCAAGTCTGCTGCAGCCTATGCTTTAGAATATTTAAAAGCTAATTATGGAAGCTTCCCTTGAGTATTTGTAAGATTGTCTTGTTTTTTCTTAGGCATTCTGTAGACATCGCATTTTGTATCCCTTATGACTTAGGCCATCGTTCCCCAATGATGCTGAAATTTTAAGGTTCAAGGTTGGTTTAGGGCCTAATTAGATGTTAAATTGACTTGAGAAATGTTGAAATGAAAAATATAACTTTTAATGAACAAATAAATCTATTCTTGGAAAAATAAGGCCAAGGAAGCCATTGGTATGCGCACGTAGGAATCAACCTGTGCACGCAGGCACGATTCCGCGTGTGCATATAGGGTTCCAGAAATATAAAAAAGACAAGTTTTCTACATTAATGCTAAGGTTTGGAACGAATCCCACATCGTTTGGGAGTTGTTCCAAACCCCCATTTTCACAATATAAATAACCATACATGGTACCTTTTCAAAACACACAGAAATCCTAAGGGAAAACATTAAGATTCATTAGAAATAGTGAATCAAAGAGGGATTTTTAATAAAACATACTCAAGTCAATTTTATTTTGATTATAGCCTTTTCTGGCCTTGATTTTTGAGTTTAAGACTACTAATCACGTTTCTTATTGATTATGAATAGATTTGACTACGGGGAACGATCAAAAATCAAGCTTGGAAAGCTTTATGTTTCAGGTATTAGTATAAACTCTCTTTTTTCTTTTCTTTTTCTTTTTATGCTTTTTTTTTGCTTTAGTTTTTGTTATTATATGTTTTAACATGTCTGTGTAGTTTAGGTTTATGTAGTTCTTATGTTTTAAAGCACGTTTGGTTGTTAGAATTTTTGTTTGGAAGTTCTGCTTTGTTTTTAGTGATGCTAGGGTTTCTGGGGTGGATTCCACGTGCGTATAATCTTGCCTACGCACACAGGCTAGATTATGTGCATGCAGGCTTGTTCATGCGTGCGCATGATCCTGCCCAGAAACCGTAATCCTAGTTCTTCTGATTTTGTTTCTTATTTCACATGCAATGCTTCTGTTTTAGATCCTTTTTATATATATTTATAGTTTTGAGCTTTTGTTTCACATGCTTGTTGTTTGTTTGCTTTTCACATGTTTAAATTAGGGTTTATCTTTCGTTTCTTTGTTTCGATGCTATGAACATGCATTCACATGTTCATGCGTTAATGCCATGGATGCTGAGATGTAGCAAGGTAAGTAAGGTAAGTCATACATTCACATGTATATGCATTTTGTTTGTAATCTTGTTTATGATTGATGAACGTGATATGATGAATAAACATGTTGTGTTCTTAATGTTTTCAATGATCTTTTAATGATGCCATGATATGTTTATTACCTATGTTTCTGCCTTGAATATGATATGATGACATGGTATTAGATGAATGTTAGGTGGATGACATGTATGATAGTAACATGCTCGGCTTTATGTTATACCATGCTAGATGAATGCTAGGTTGATATGATATGTGTGCTAGATGAATGTTAGGCTTTAGTTGATTGCCATGATAGATGAATGATTGGGTCTTTTTGGGATGATTGATGCCATGTTGTATGCTTAGATGTATGCTAGTGTGTGTGTGTGAGTTAGAATGTAATATTGAGTGTGCCTTTAATAGGGTTAAGACATAAGACATAATAAGAGGAAGCCAACCCTAGGGTTGGGCAGTTTTGGGTGCCTAACACCTTCCTAAAGCTGTACCTAAACTCCGAACCCATATCTTTGGTAGTAAGATAAAAAAAGTTCATTTCTTGAGAGGACGCTATATATATGGTCCCTAGACTATTGCAAAAACTAGATGACGACTCCCCTTTGTGTCCTTTTAGCTTTAAGGAGCCCACCCACACATAGAGAGATCATAAATCCTATCAAAGGGGTACCTTTTTATATATCTCTTGTTTGTTCAACCATATATCTTGTGATCACCTAATTCTAAAGGACAAATAAAAGATGTAAAAAAATGGAAAGATGACCCTAAAGTTATGGCATACCCTAAGACAATTGGGATAAAAGAAAGAAGTTCTTACATGTAAGAGGCTTATCCCTAAGTCTAAAGGAATATCTTAACTTGAAAGGTTCATAAGATCATAGCCTAATTACTATCATAAGCCCAAATCAAGAAACCCTTTTGAAAAGAAGGACTTTGGGCCTAAGGTAACAAGTATGCTATGGACTTAGCATCCAAAATCCTATAAAGTCAATGTGAATTTCCTTAATCTTGGGCCTTTTTGTTGTATGCCTAGGCCTAAAATGATGAGAACTTCATGGACCTTAAGAGGAAGACTACTATATATTCTAGCTAAAGTGCTATTTCAAAAAAATGATGAATGATAATAATGAAATGAAAAGGGAAGAGCCCCAAGGTGATGAATATATTGTAAGCCCATGTTTGAGACAAAGGGTTGAAAATCTCTAAGTATATTCTAATGAAAGCCTACGAGACTAAGATGAGAGCATTATTGTAAATGCACTAAAGCTCAATGAAATAAGGGGCAAGGTTCATGAGAGGAAAGGGAATGATTTTGTAAGCCCATCTAAAAGGAACCTTTTAATTGGGACATGGACTTAACAAAAATGGGACTTTTTTTCAGGCATCATTGCACCATCAAGGTCAAGAAAATATGTCCCCACTCCAATTTAAGTTTGAGAAAAGCATGGAAGGAGTTTGGTTAAGATTGAGGACACATATCAAGAAGAAGTCGAGGAGGAGGTATCTCAGGAAACAATGGCCACTCCAATTAGCGATGAGATCGCACAGAAGATATTCAAGGCAATGGAATAACAAAGGGACGTTCTCAAGAAGACAGGGAGTCGCCTTACCAAGCTAGAAGAAACCAAGTTGAAAAAGGCTGCCCGTGTAAGGGTTCTCAATGATGAAGAAGTAGAAGATTGGGATGAAAAAGGCAAGGTTGATTATGAAAGGAACAAAAATTTGAGAAACTCATGGTAGAAACCATAGCCATGAGGGAAAAGATGCAACTAGCCTTTTTTAAGGCCCAAGGGATGGATGATTGTCTCTACAACATGGGGGGCATAAGCTTCAAAACTCCCATTGCATGACATCCAAAGTTCAAGATTTTTGATGTAGAAAAGTTTGATGGAACTGAAGATCCAAAGCAACATGTTAGGAGGTACCTAAGCATAGTTGAAATGAAAGGTTTGGATGAGAAACAAACTTTACATGCATTTCCTCTCTCATTCACAAGGGGTGCATCAAGGTGGTACTATAGCTTGGATCCTAGCAAGACTAAGGTATGGAATGAGCTAGTGGAGTTGTTTGTGGATCAATTCATCTTCAACACCATGATTGATGTGACTTTAAGAGATTTGGAGATCACTAAAAAAGGAGTAAGGGAAACAATCTCCGAATACATGACAAGGTGGAAGGGAAAGGCATCTAGGATGGTCAATAGGCCAAATAAAAAAGATCAAATTAACATGATTATCAAGAATTTGCTTCCGACATATAATAGTAGGCTCTTGTCATCACCTATTAGTTCTTTTGGGGAATTATGTGATTGTGGAACTAGGATAGAGGATGCCATCAACAATGGACATTTGGAGAAGGGTGAGAACAAACCTCTAATAAAAAAGACATATGGAGGTTGAGCAATTGCCTATAAGGCACCCAATTTGGTGAATGTAAGTGCCATCATATCTTAGCAAATCTTAGCCTACCCAAGCTTCACAAAGAAAGCCCGTTGAGAATTTTTTGGCCTAGGAATGACCCTTGCCTAAGCATATGATAATTTAACTTCCAAATGATTCATCAAACCTCTAGATCCCACACCTATGCCTAATCCCGTGCCTCATACTTGGAACCTTAATGAGTATTGTCACTACCACCAGAAATCCGACCATAAAACTGACAATTGCTTTTGCCTCAAACACGAAATACAAGATCTCATTGACAATGGAACCCTCTTAAAATCTCAATATCACCAAGCCTAGCCTTAGGAAAAACCCTTTGCTTGATTATCATAGAGCTCATCCATATCAGAATTGGGTTCAAATAGATGAGATTGAATGGAATTATTCAAAATTGATAGAAACCATGGAGGTTAATGCCGTGGAAGTCCAAGAAATATGGGATGAAGAAGATGAGATTCTAAAGAATGCAGTGGCTGTGTGGGGGAATATTTCCCTAAAGGAATGACCGAGCTAAAGAAAAGAGTCATGAAGGACAATGTGGCCAACATTACTAGGAGTGGGAAACACTACAAACCATCCTTTTTGGAAAAGGATCATCCTGGTAGGGACATAGGAGAAGGGTCTAAGCCCATGGAGCCTAAAGGGAAAGAGGAGAAAGAAGAAGAAGATCGAGTTTTGACTCAATTGAGGAAAACTCAAGTTCATGTACCGGTATGGGGCTTGCTTCT